>PVIW01003952.1:0-148938 GCA_004026585.1 Noctilio leporinus
GCACCCCTCTGTCCCCCCACCCACCCACCCATTCCCCCCAAAGTCAATCCCACCTGTTGTCCATGTCCATGGTTCCTTTATACTAGGTTCTTGTCTAAGCTGCTCCCCATCTTTGCCTCTACCTCTCCCTCCCCCCTACCCCGTTCCCCTGACCACTGAAGGCCTATTCCTTGTATTCATATACTTGGTTCTGTGTTGGGCAAGGGAGCCTTTTAAAATCACTCATCATCATTCCTCCCCAGCCCTTCATTCTACCCTGCAAGTTCAAGAAAGATAAATGTAGAGAACAAGAAATGCGACCTGAGGGTCACATTCATGTACAAATCATCACTAATAAGCAAATCACTTAGTAACAGAGTATGACTTTTCTAAAATAAATAATATTTATTAACCCTGTTATTAAAGCCAATTTTTTAAATTAGCTTATTAATGTCTTGATCCATCAATCACTTTTGTTATTAGTGTTGGCACTTATTTTTGTTATCAATATGCTTCCCTCTCATCTTAAATCAATCTGGTGATTACTCTCTGCCTAGAGAGTTTTTTTAATTGATTTGAGAGAGAGAGCGAGAAAAAGAAATTAATTTGTTGTTCCACTTGTCATATGTATTCTTTGGTTAATTCTTGTATGTGCCCTAACTGGGGGGTCAAACCCACAACTTGGTGTACAGGGACCATATTCAAACCAACTGAGCTACCTAGCCAGGACAAGAGAGCTTTTTTAAATGCTCAATGGTAACATAATGCACATTTTACCTTTACTGGTAAAAATAAAACTCAAGGGAAAAGGACAATACCACCATAATTCCTCAGAAATTTTAAGAAATAAAAACAATTTAGTTATCTCTCTGGAAGTAGGGATGTTTTTAGAAGTAAACATTTATAGGACTCATATTTGCAGTGCTCCAAATCCATTTACAATTAAAGCTTTCTTTTAGATTTATAAAAGGAAAACTGTTTTTATTATGTTTCTGTCACAAGGGCAATGTCATCTGGAAAATTTCTTAACAAAAATGTGCAAATAACACAGGCATTGGTATTAAACATATCAGTGTATCTAATCATTATTAGATAATTTTCACATGTATAACTTCAAAACCCATGGAGAGAGGCCAATGGAGAGTCTTGCTGTTCTCTGTAAAGGAAGTATCCACACTACAGAAGTTGTTTTGAGAGAGGTCATCAAGCTTTCTCTTTGGGTGCAGAGTCAGTTTTCAGGATTATATTGGTAATCCTTATTGAGAGTCAGTTGCCCTCCCACCATTTTGTAATATATACATTTATACATTTAGTTTAGATCCTTATTAATAATGCTTTTTATGTATTGATCTCATTACACACTAATTTTAAGATTTTAAGGAAATTTTTATTCCAATTCTTATTTTTATTTTGCTCTTTAAATTGGTTTAACATACGTATCTTAGCAGGTAATAATAATGTAATACAAAATATAAACCTATCAGAGATTTTCAATCTTTTTTGTGCCATGGCTGATTAAAGACTAAGTTTTCAGAATGATGTTTTGAAATGCATAAAACAAAGCATATAGGTTTATAAACATAACCAATTACATTGAAATGCAGTTTTTTAATGGTATGACTCTGTTAATACATTAAATAATGAGAGCTAGCAATATGTAAGCAAAGTAGCTATCAACGCAGCAATGAATATAAAGAATAATCTGTGGAGCCACCAACTACTATAATGTAGTTTCAAAATAACTGGTTTCTACTAGTGATGACATCATAGGTCATGCTACTGCTACCATTACCTACATTGATAATTAAAGAAAATGCTAAATTTCAGTTGGAGACTAATGAAAACAGGGGTTTTTTTTTTCCCTCATACAAGTTCACACAGACCTTGAAATCTATGGGCCCTGGTGTTGGTCAATATAATTTCTATTACTCAAATTGTACAGAGTCCAAGGAGAAGGAGGGCTGAAAGAAGTGAGGGACAGTGCACTTAGGGTTATTTTTATCTATTTATTCAATTTTTTAAAATAATGCTAAGCTACCAGGCACAGAATTAGTCACCAGGGACACTGAAGTGAACTTAAAAGTTGAAGTTGTAATGCCCCATGACATTTACAGAAGGATGGAGAACACCAGTGTTAACAAAGAGAAAATCATACAGACAAGTTTTCAAAACCATAGTAATAACTGCTACAAAAAATAGGGCAGGGCACTATTCTAATATACAATGTGGGCATCGATTTAGTGTGGGAAGCAAAAAGAGCATTTTCTGAAAAAACAGTGACAGAGCAGCTTTCATTCATAGTTGAAACTGAAAGGAAGTCAAGGTTACGCCTTATTTTGTCCTGGGCATTATAAAAACAGAGAGCTAGTGTCTAAATCAGTCAGTTCATGAATATTTGTTTTGGGAACTTTAATTTCATTTTATCTAAACTTAAATTACAATGAAAGCCAGGAGAGTAGACACATTGAGAGAGTGAGATGGAGAAGAGAGGTAGTATGAAGGGGTTGGGAAGAAAGAAGAAACAGATCAGTATTACTAATCTAATTACTAGAAGACTATACTAGGGTAACACAGTCCCCACAAAAAAAGCATAAAGGAATTTTGGATAACTCAGAGCATAGAGGAAATTCTAGGATATATAACAGCTACAAATTAGAAAAGCTTTACAAAGGAACACTTACATCATCATCATCAAGACTCTAACTTCAGAGATACAAAGAAATTGTGTTCAATCTCCTCTCTCACCAACTGTGTGAACTTAGAAAATTTGCTCTTCTCTTTCAGCAGCCATTTGATCTTCTTTAAATAGGTTAATATCTATTTGGCACAGGTCTTGTGAATATTAAATGAGATATTGGGTAGAATTTACCTTTCTTAGCTGCTGGAAAGGTAGTAGGTGATCAGTAAATGGCAACTGTATTAATGCTATTGTCTGATGATGATGATGATGATGATGATGACAATACAATATGATGAAGATAAATGTATTTACTGTGCTGGGCTGTATGGAAGTTCAAGTACACATACCCTGACTTCAAAAGTTTTATCACCTAGTTGTTGATATAGGATATATGTTAAACAGTAATACAGATGGCTTAATGCTATTAAAATACAGTATATGAAGAATGCAAATAAGGACTGGAGGCGAAGTGAGGAGTATCCTTTTGCTCAAAATATGGGATTCTCAATTCATTGTCATCGATCTCATAAGCTGTATTTGTTTCCCAAGGCTTCTGTAGCAAACGATCTCAAACAGGGTGGCTCAAAAGAACAGTCTTGGAGGCTAGATGTCTAAAAGCCAGTTATCAAAAGGATCATGCTTCTTCTGAAACACATGGAAAAGTCCTTCCTTGCCTCGTCCTAGCTTCTGTAGTTTGCTAGCTATTTTTGGCATCCCTTCATTTATAGATCTCTGCCTCCGTCTCACTTCCTCCCGTGTGCCTCTGTCTTCAGATGGCTCTCTTCTTATGAGAACATGGATTATATTGAATTGGGGGCCCACCCTACTAAGTCTGACCTGATCTTAACTAATTACATGTGCAAAATCCTATCTGCAAATAAAGTCACAGTCTGAGGTCCTGAAAATCAGGATTTCAGCATACCTTTGTCCCCAGGGCAGGGGGCACACAATTCAATCTATAACATATCAATTCTGTTGCTATAAGGATTTTTTTCCCCTCATGGAACCATATGTTTAATTTCCTGAAAAAAAAAATCAAAAGAATAGTCAGAATTCTCTTAGCAGAAAGTAGCTGCACTCAACTTTAAAAGAAAAAGTTGGGGAGGGAAGCTCACAGAATTCTAGTTGCTTCATCAAAAGGCAGCTCTTGGACTCACCCTCGCCTGCTCTCACCTTTGCTTCTCATCAGGTACCTGCTATCTATCCTCTCAGGCTTATCCTGAGGTGCAGCTACCTACCAGGTATAAATACGAGAAGCTCTAGGACCACAATCTCTAGGGGTAAAATAGAGAACCTCTCACATTCTTTGGCAGAAAATGCCTACAGGAGGACTCGGAGTGACCTTTTGTGGGGCCTGAACAAACACCTATGGCCGCAGTAGGGTAGTACAATGATCATGTCCCAGCTGGGTCATAAGCTCAACTCTTTTATTCAATGCAGTAAGATCTGTTTCCAAAACAAAAGGAGAAATTTGCCTTGAGTAGGTATATTAGTTTTCTAAGACAGCCACAACAAAATGTCACAGGGTTAAACAACTCATTTGTTGTCTCAGTGATCTGCCAGCTGCAAGTCCTGGATCAGGGTACCACCTGGACTGGTTTCTTCAGAGGTCTCTCTACTTGGCCTGGGAATAGCTGCATTGTCAGTCCTACCTTTCTGGGTTCACACATCTATTCACATTCCATCTTATTAGGACATCGATTACATTGGATTAACACCCATCCACATAACCTCATTGTAATCACATCTGTAACAGCCCTGTCTTCAAATGCAGTCACATTCTGAGGTATTGAGGGTTGGCACTTAATGTCATGACTTCAGGTGGAACATAATTCAGCCCAAAGCAGTCTAAAGTCTGATAAGAGCAATAGGCATTGGCCAAGTAATCAGTCTTCTATGTTGAGAGGTGCTCTCTTGGATGAACTATATTGTAGAATCTTTCCAGGAATCTTTTAAGTTGACCACAACCATTGCTTTGAAATTTTACATGCAAACTTAAAACTTAGGAGAGCTAGTATTTTGTCCAAAGTAGTTAATAATATCTAGGATTCTAATGCTAGTTTCTCTGGTTCCAAATTCTCCATGCTCAACAACTGCATTGTATTATAATTACAGAAACTGTTTTGGATTTTTAATTTTGGGTTTTGACCTGTTTTGACTTTGTTTTTGTAAAGGTGGTGAATATGCTAAAACAAAGACCAGAGTGGGACTAGAAAGGTGAGTGAAGTAGGTGAAGGGGGTAAGAAAAGAAACCCTATAGCCACAGTATGGTGATTAGCAGAGGGAAAGGATAGAAGAGAGTATGGGAGGGTAAATGGTCCTGGAAGGAGACTAGACCTTGGATGGTGTTGGATGTTGAACACACAATACAAGATACAGATAGCATGTTAGAAAATTGTGTACTTGAAACCTGTATAATTTTATCAGCCAGTGTCAGTCCAATAAATTCAATAAAAAGTTTGTTTTAAAGCACACATTTAAATCCTGTCCTCTTTTGTATTACAGACTTTGTGGGGACTTTAGAGAAATTGTTAACAATTTTCAAATTGTCTCTTAATGATTTTGAGGTATAGCTGCAAATGAGACAGATCATTTCAAGGGAAAATGGATAAAGACATTCCTTAAGAAAAAAACAAAAGTTTAAAGGATATATTCAGAACATATTTAATTGATGCTGTAAAGAACATTTATTTTAAATATAAGTTTGTTTTATCCTGTACATTGTTACTTGGAAACCTGCATTAACTGGCAAAATATGTCATCTTAGACTTATATTCTAAGGGCCAAAATTCAGGACATTGTATTTCAGCTGAAGCATTTCTTAACATTGATACTTTTATCTTCCAAACACAGAATGACAGGAAACAATTTTTTCTAAAGTAATTTTAGACTCTCATCATAAAATAAAGTACACATTAATAATATACACTAATAAAAAACATTAATTGTTGCTTTTCATAATGCATGTACCATAATCTTTAGAGGGACAGAGAAGTTTGTGGTTGACTATAATAACAAGCTGATTCTTTATAGAGAATAAAAGGGGGGAATAGGGCCTCATTCACTGTTGATGATCTATGCTCCAGATCAATAACTGAAACCTCACATAACGCAAGAATACTAAGCAATTCTATTTCGTAATAGGTTGTGGAAAGTGACCACACTTTGCATTTCCTGACTTTGTGGTAGTTTGGGGCTTTCAGTGGCTCCATCAACATAAAGAAAATGAGAGTCTAGTGATCTTCACCTTCATCGTACTGCAAAAATACACTCAAAAACTAACAATCAGGAGGAAGCAGACAAATCTATTCCGTAGTTCAAGTTTCAGACCAACTCCATCTCCACATACAAGTTCACATTTCAAAGTGCTTTAAACTTCTAAGTGTGAAGTGGGCCAAACTGTTAGCACTTGGAACCTATTCCTTCTCTAAAAATGATACTACATTGTCCTTGAGCAGAGGAATGTCCTTTTGAATTCAGTTTGTAAAACTAACTTCACTGAGTTCATTTTATTGATGATCATCATTTAATATTATTAAACTGGTTTTATTTGAGGAAACTTAGGTTCAGAATTAAGAACTTTATCCCATTCTCAGCTCAACCTTTTGAGAAAATGAGATTGATATAGTCAGAATATGTCTGATTATTCTTTTCTTAACTACATAGAGGTATAATTGACAAATATTGTATATTTATTGTACAACATGGTGATTTATATTAATATATAATGTAAAAGGATTCCCACCATCAAATTAATGACTACATCTATCACCACACATAGTTGACTTTTATTTTTAACTTAGTTGAAAATAAGGTGAATGCTTCAGCTTCCTTAGTTTTAACTTAGGAGAAGACCTAAGTTCTTAGCAAATTTCCATTACACAGTAAAGCATTATCAACTATAGTCATTGTGTTATGCACTCGATCCTTATGTCTAATTCATCATAACACTTTTTTTTTACCAGCCTCTCCTTATTTCCCTACATTCTGGCAATCATAATTCTACTCTCTGTTTTTATAAGTAAGGCTTTTTTTCTTTTAGATTTCATATATAAGTAATACCATGCAGTATTTTTTGTCTTTGTCTGGCTTATTTTACTTAGCATAATAATCTCAGTTTCATCCATGTTGTTGCTAATGGTAAGCTTTTCTTCTTTTCTAAAGGCTTAATAGCATATCATATTTTCTTTATCCATTTATCTGTCAACAGACAAGCATTGTTCCCATATCTTGGCTGAACCAAATGTGGGAAAACAAACATCTCTTTAAGATAGTGATTGCATTTCCTTTGGTTATATATCCAGAAGTGAGATTGCTATGTCACATGGTAGTTCCTTTTTTAAATTCTTGAGGAACATCTATACTGTTTTCTATAGTGGTTTTATCAGTTTATATCCCCACCAGCAGTGTACCATGGTTCCCTTTTCTCCACATCCTCTCTAACATGCATTTGTTCATTTTTTGATAGTAGCCATTATGGTAGCTATGAGATGATATCTCATTGTGGTCTTGATTTGCATTTCCCTAATAGTTTATAATGTAGAGCACCTTTACATGTAACTGTTGGTCAATGATGTAGAGAACCTTTTCATATACCAGTTGGTAATTGTATGTCCTCTTTGGAAAAATAACTATTCAGGATTTTTGCCCAGTTTTGTAATTGAGATTTGTTTTTTGGCCATTGACTCCTGTGAGTTTCTTGTGTATTTTAGATATTAATCCCTTATCAGATAGGTCGCTTGCAAATATTTTGATTTTTCCATAGGTTGCTTTTTCATATTCTTGATGGTTTCCTTAGCTGTTTGGAAGGTTTTTTATTTGATATAGTTTCATTTGTTAATTTTTGCTTTTGGTTACCTTGGGTTTAGCTGTCACGTTCAGAAACTCATTGTCAAGACCAATGTCAAGGAACTTGCCTGAAATTTTCTTCTGGGAATTTTAATTTTAGGTCTTATACTCAAGTCTTCAAACTCTTGGAGTTGATTTTTGTATATGGAGTAATATAAGGGTCCAGTTTTATTCTTTTCAATGTGGTTAGCCAGTTTTCCCAACTGGCTTGTTTATTGAACTGACTATCCTTACCCATCATTCTTGGTTCTTTTGTGGAAAACTGATTAACCATATGTGCATGAATTTATTACTGGGCCTTATATTCTCTTCTGTTAATCTACCTTACCTATCTGTTTTTATGACAAGACTACCCTACTTTGATTACTATATCTTTGAATATACTTTGAAATCAGAAAGTACGATGCCTCCTGCATTTTTCTTCTTTCTCAAGATTGGTTGGGCTGTTTGGAATCTTCGATGGTTCTCTACAATATCTAATCAT
Organism: Noctilio leporinus; assembly: GCA_004026585.1. Lineage (NCBI taxonomy): Eukaryota > Metazoa > Chordata > Mammalia > Chiroptera > Noctilionidae > Noctilio > Noctilio leporinus. The sequence goes on from PVIW01003952.1 coordinate 7,992, forward strand.
TCATAATGTCCTAATGACCTAAGATTCTGATTAATCCAAAAGAGCCAGCAGGACTGCATAATAGATTAATGTGTTATATATTATTATGAGTTGATTTTGGAAAATTAGTAAGATATTAGTAAAAGAGTAAGGCAGATGATGTTTAATATTAAGATTAAAATGTTAACATATGGATGTTTTATTGCAAATAAATATAAGATAACTAGTCTTTGATTCCTATTTTACTCATATAATCATTATATAATCACAAAAGAAATTCTAGAATACCTCTGACTGTACAAAGATAATAGAACTGAATGAAACACCAGGACACTGCATAGAACTGTACAAAGCATAACCATTTCAAGACTTTGAAATGATTACACTTGATAATCCTATGTCTAGAGACTTACTAGCAACATAGCCATCTAAGCACAAAAAGACAAAAAGAAACAAAGAAAAGTCTTTTTTGGTCTCTGTTATTTGCTTGCTGGACAAAACAGAGACTTTCTACCTTGGCATTGCCAAAAATGGTCTAGCTGCACTATCCTCACTCAAGAGCAGCATGGAGCCCATTGCTACTAATGCAAAAAGCAGAAGAGATTTCAATCATCGTTGCTCAAACTTGACCAGTGGCAAAAATTTTGAAGCCTATATAACCAAAGTGATACATATGTCTTTTATAATATTTCCTGGTGCCACATGTTATCATAGTGACATACACACATTTGGCCATGTATTACCAAGTAAATGTTTAGAATCTACTGAAATTTAATATGGCTCTAGCCATATTACGTATGACCTTTGGTCTATACCAGACGTAAGCTATAAAGAACACTGTTTCAATCTGTTTTAATTTTACTTCATGATTCTGTTTCAGAAAGGTTTAAAACATGTTTAAGTGCCTAACACATCCAACCCTATATTATTTTGATGAACGTGTTGGCAGTTTTACAAAATGTTTGTTTTTAATTACCAAAAGGAACCAATCCATATGAAAAATTAAATGGTTGCAGTTTTTAAAAACTCTGGCTGCTTATAAAGCTAGAGTTAGCCATAAAAACATTTTTGGCTCCCCTACAACAGAAGAAAGATTTATCTAAGCTACACTATTAAAAAATCCATTTAGGCTGTCGACAAGCATGTCAAATATCAACCGAATATGATTTAAAGATCCAAGGCCATGGAAGAGAAATATCCCTTGGACAGTTGTAGAATCTATATGGTTTCAGAGAATCAGAGGGGAGTGACAGGCCAGCACAAGGACAAGACAGAGACAGTTGCCTGGGTTGGTGAAGCTTGAGAGCTGGTCAAGTCTGTCTCCAAGTGCCTTTTTTCTGGGCCAGTGGGTTATGACATTCATATTCCCCAATTCTGTTTTCTTGCTGTGTCCATCATTGTTCAGATTCTATGCCAGCTCACCTTCACAATTATGGTTTCATAGTCTCATTTTAAGTGTATTTTGTATTGTAATTCCATTTTCTTCCTTTTTCCACCCACAGGATGCTTTCCCTCTATCAAATACAACAGGCATTGATCATTTGACACAATTTCTAATGGATAGCACATGATAAGCATTCGATGCATGTTCTTAGGGAGCTACCAGCCTAGTCATCTGGTAAAACTGGTACTTAGGAAAGGCTGGACTATGAGAGAATTTTTACAATGTCAGATCAGATTTTTAACATTTTTATTCCTAAATTTCTCTACATTACTTAATCCTCACAGTCTCTCTTTTCGTAGGTCAAAATTATTAGTCCTCATTCATATATAAGTAAAGTAATATGCCTTGATTTTCAATACACCTGCTATAGCCATTAAACAGTTATATAATAACAAACATAAGTGTCTTATGTTAGATTATATTCTTGAGTTTTTAGTGAAATCAATACTACTTACTCCATTTTCTCTTAGACTTTAATATTGTTTTAAGGAATCAAATTTACCTTTGGCAGTAATCCCACACTGAAACAAGAAAAAGGTTAACTCAAAAGAAAATCCAAAAATTTTGTGTATATGGAAATAAAGCACTGAAAATTTAGTATTTAACAAATTTCTTTTGTCAAATTAAGATATTATTAAGATACTTAATAGTGTCCAGGACTTTCTCTCCTAATGTAATACAATAAGAATATGCTTAGTATACTGAATCATATGCAGAATACTCTCCATTTATTGGATGAATAAACATCTCTTGGTATAGCTGCCATGGTCGTGGTAATGATGTCTTCTTTTCAGAAAAGTTTTAATTCATAGTAAGTACATCAGCAATGAGAGCTATTCTATATATCTTGTTACGTTCAGGCTCTTTTTTCAAATGCAGCTGGAGATTCAAGTCAAGTCTGTCCAGAGCATAGAGTTTTGAATCCAGAGGCATGGAAAGGGAAGCTCAAAGAGTTGAATCATATTAATGCCAATACTTTGCTGAGCAGCACATGGTTGGCTATGTCTGAGGAAACTGAAGCTTCCACCATCACAAAACTTTTAAAATATCAATTGTTCTCTTCCTCTAGGAAATCAAAGATCTATCATGTGGTCTTTCTAATACTTTGTCTTTTGTATATGAATTAGCAAGAAGTAATTACTTCGAGAATGTAATAAATGGTAGGCTTTTCCAAGAGCTGAAAGTTATCTCAGTTATTTCATTCAAAATTGCCTATAAAGATGAAGAAACTGAAGTAGAGAAGGAAAGAAAATTTGTCCAACTTTAGAAAAAATCTATGTATTTTTAAATTAGCATTATCTCAGTCCAATGTGATTACATGAAAGCTGGTATATTTCATCTTTTAAAGAACATTTTAAAGAATATTATCCACAAGAATTTAAAAAATATTATCTTTTAAAGAATATTGACTTAATTCTTTGTGTGATTGAACTGAAAATTGACCTCATTTTGAGACGATCAGCATGATTTAGCAACTTTCATAAGTTGCTAGAAATAGCATTTGAAAATGACAGTTGCTCATATGTTTGAGTTTTCAATGATACAGACTTTGTTGAAAATTTGCCTTATCATTTCTGAAGTTCATCATACATAGTCCCTTATGTCTGATGTTGACAAAATGCCCCAAGATACTAAGTGAAAAAAGGGAAAACATATCACAAATGCTGTAATTTTATGAGAATAAAAAGGAAATATATTCGTTATGGTATATAATGTCTCTAATAAAAGGAGTTCTCTCCAGTGAGAGGTTTAAGGTCTGAGAGAAAGGTATACAAAGAGACTTACTTTTCTCTTTATGTCCTTTTGTAAACTTTGTAATACATGTATATATTACCAAATCTTAAAAGAAATTGAATGCATGAACAAAAATAAGTGTGTGAATATAGCTAAGAAAAGTGTAGCACGATGACAAGAATAATGAAAGTAAACTTGCATTAGTAAATGTTAAAGTTTATAAAGCTACTATAATTAAAAGTGTAGTACAACAAGACAAATTGATAACCAGCTAGGTAAAATAGCATAAAAATCCAGAAATAAACCCAGATAGAGGTGGGAATTTAATATATGGTTTTCTTTTTTTATTATTTTTTTAATTCTTGTTGCTCTCTTTTAAAAAATCTTTTATTTATTATTCTGAGAGAGGGGAAGGGAGAGAGGCAGAGAGGGAGAGAAACATCAATTGTCTTTCACCTGCCTCTAGCTATGGACCTGGCTGGAGACCTGGCTTGCAACCTGGTTATGTACCCTGACTGGGAATCAAACCAGCGACCTTTGGGTTCACAGGCTGGCACCTAACCACTGAGCCATCAGCCAAGGCTTTTTCTTTATTTTTGATTTTATTGATTTGTTTATTTTTTAGAGAAGAGAGGGGAGGAGAAAAGGGAGGGAGGAATCATTGATATGCAAGAAAAACATTGATTGGTTGCCTCTCCCACACCCCAACCAAGGACCTGGCCTACAACCTCGCCATATGTCCTGATGGGGAATCAAACCAGCAATGGTTAACCCACTGAGCCACACCAGTCAGGGCTAATACATGGTTTTCAAAATAGAATATAAAACATAAAAACATCTCTTGTGGGACAATTAACTCAGTTTGGAAAAAAATAACACATGCCATAACAAAAGTAAATGCCAAGTGAATTGAATACATAAATAACAACAACTGATAAGAGACAAAAGTACCAGAAGAAAATATATAATAAAACTTTTGAGCCCTGGCTGGTAGTGGATAAGGTGCCAGCCTGCGAACCTAAAGGTCTCAATTCCCCAGTCAGGGTGCATAACCAGGTTGCAAGCCAGGTCTCCAGCCAGGTCCATAGGCAGGTGAAAGGTATGCATACACTGATGTTTCTCTCCCTCTCTGCCTCTATCCCTTCCCCTCTTTCTAAAAATAATAAAATCTTTAAAATATATATATACATATATATAAATATATTATATATATATATATATATATATATATATATTATATATATATATAAACTAATGAAACATACAATCTTCCAAGAAGACTGATGAAGAAAAATACACAGTCTGGAAACAGGACATAACTAGGGATATCATAAAGGATAAAATTAATAAACACAGGAAGTATCTTTATTAATATTACAAATATACAAACAAGTCTATCAATAAATAATTAAATAAAAGAGGACTATTCTACAAGCTAGTGAAATAATGAGATCAGTTTTTTCATTAGATTCCACATATGAGTGAAAAACATACAATATTTATCTTTCTCTGACTGGCTTATTTCACTTAGTATATGTTCTCCAGCTCCATTCATGTAGCAAGGGGTAAACTTTCCCTTTTTTTTTTTTTTTTAACAGCCAAGTAAAATTACATTGTGTGAATGTAGCAAAATACAGACAAACTCATAGATAGACAGCAGGCTGACACTCTGGGAAGTAGGGTTAGGAGTGGAGGAATCAAGCAGAAAAAGAAAAAGGACTCATGGACATGGGCAGCAATGGGGTGATTGTGGGAGGGATGGAGGGGTGAAGGTGGAAGCAGGTATAAAGGGGATAAATGGTAATAGAAAAATATAATAAAAATAAAATTTTAAAAATAAAAATGAGATAGAACCATTTGTGGTGATCTGGAATAGTGTCAGTGATATAAAATCAAAATATATGGGATGATGCCAGTTCATGGAGAGCAGCCAGAAAACAGAGGTGGGAGCTGGAAATTAGGGTAGGCTTGAACTAGTTAACAGTGGTTGTATTTAAGGCTTGGGGTTAGAAGAAGAGTATAGGGAATTTTCACTTTTTACTTAGTATATTCCTTCCAATTGTTGTGAAGATGGATAGTTGTTTACCAGTAATGATACATCAAATCATGAACAAACAAAAATAACACGTAAATTCTCAAATAAGTGAGAGGTGTGCTTGGTGAGTCTGAGGAATAGGCAATAAGTATTTGAAACATGGTTTGCTTAAGTGTTGGAAAATATATAGGCTGGAGTTACTGAAATATCATCATCTTTAATTCTTATATTTTTTCTGTTTTGTGAGTATAAATAAAATGAGGGGCATTTTGATTGTTGGTTATTGAAACAGATGCCAAAGCTAACAGCAGCCATGAAGGAAACTCCATTTAAAGAAGCCTGTAACAAGCTATTTTGATTTTCCAAATCCTCATAATGTAGGAAAAGAAATTAGAAATAATTATATATGTTTAAATGTACATGATCAATTTGATATAAAATATAGTTATATGTAATATATAGTACATATAAGAGAAAGTAAATAACATTAAAATTTAATTAATGTACACATACGCTTTCATCTTACCGATTCATTTTTTTAAGATTTTTTATTTCTTTATTTTTATAGAGAGGGATAGGGAGGAATAAGGAGGGAGGAGGAAAGGGAGAGAAACATCAATGCATGGTTGCCTTTCACCTGCCCCCAGCCAGGGACCTGGATGGAGACCTGGCTTGCTACCTGGTTATGTGCCCTGGCTGGGAATGGAACCAGTGACCTTTGGGTTTGCGGGCTGGTGCTCAATCAATCCACTGTGCCATCAGCCAGGGTTTACCAATTCAATTTAATAGCTTAGGGAAAAGAATACAGTATGGGTTACCTTGTCACAAAAGATTGCCACAAAAATCAGAAAGAATATAAATTCCTTAGATTGTTTAGTTTGGAGAATATGGAAAATATTCGTATTAGGTATATTATGACATATTTGTGCCATACTGGAAATTTCTCAAGGAAATAATTGCCAGTAGTGCCAAGTAGGTGATGTCCAGGCAGGAAAACCAGGGCGGGCAGGCACCGTGTTTGGTGATGGTCTGGTCCCCAGCAAAGCTCGAGGACTGAGCCGAGGACTCTTCCTTCCCAGGCCCCAGCAGGTCTGCCCTCCTTGCTCAACCTGCCTCAGTGACGTGACACACCAGCATCAAACAATCACCAGTGTGGAATCTGACTGTTTCCCATTTGGACCCTGTTCGCTCATAATGTTTCCTGCTTATACTAAATTCATCTCTTCCTTAGATTGACCTGATTTACCCGGAAGCTCCATGATTCCAATAGAAAATGCTTCCTTACAATCCATCTTCTATTGACAGTTTTGTTTTTATTCTTTTTGTGGCCTTCCATCTACTGAATTGATTACACGAATGCTGTTACCATGTTAGCAGGGTATCTACATTTTATAAAAATGTGAATAACTGTCACCATTATCAAACTCGAGTCAGTCCCAGGTAAAAGCTAAATAGAAGAGCAGGAGACATGAGTCTCCAGGAAACTGTCTACCTTGCTTGTGGAACATAGAGTTCATCTTTATCCTGCCACTAATGTGCAATTGAATTAGGTAATGCAAACTTCTCCTGCTTGTTTAGTCATATTTCTCTCTGAAGGGTCTGATATATAAACTCAGTTAAAAATGCAGGAGATTGGAAGGTAACCATACATTTCAAACCCACAGCTGTAGCAATTTATTCTCCCAGGAAAGATCTACTAGTTAGCTGGCTATTATAAATGAAAAACTCTGAGGGTTGGGAGCTATTTGAGCCTGAATAACTTTGAAACCAAGTAATAACTTCACAAATAGGAATTTCAGATGTAAAAGATGGATGTATTAGAGAGGAATAAGGTGGAATAGAGATTCTAAATACAATACAGAATTTTACACATGGAGATAAATGCTGAGGTGACATACTATGTAAAATCAGTGATTCTGATACTTGTTTTCCTTCGCCTTCCACTCTCCATCTTGACATAGCTTCTTTTTTCTCCCCTGGGGTCTCAGGATCACGCCAGGTTTTCTCTCTCCTCTCTTTTGCTCTTTTCCCTGTTCATTAACTTACTGAGGTGAGTCATTTATTCATAGGCCACTCTCAAGTATAGTATCTAGTTCTGATCTCCTGTACTCCCTGCAGATGGCAAAGACTCTTGGGGATCCAACATAGGAAGAGACAAGAAAAGCCATGTAGCCTTCTGTCACTCTGTACACAGATCACGTCTGCCACATGCTAAACAAACGTAGTTAGCTTGGGGAGGAACCACAGGGAGAAAGAAGCCAGAGTGCTGAAGCTGGGGAATGGGACCTTCATGCATCAATACAGGGTGTTTTTCTCCTAAGCTGTTGGGTTCCCCAGAGAAGTCTCCTTGGGCTTTAGGACTGGTGTTCTGGGAGCAAGGTAGGGGATGAAGCCTAGAGGATCGCAAATTCACCACGCTGACTGCAACTTGATCTTTTGCTTTGTCCCAATCCTTTCGCCAGCTCTTCACGGGACAGAGAAGCCCAGAGCCTGAGCTTCTCAGTTTCTTTAGAGTAAACGTCCAGTCCTGCTGGTTGTGGAGGCATTAAAAGGATGCAGGCTGCAATAGAGTTGACAATCGGGGGTGGGGAGGAGGCTAGGCATTTCATGTGCAGATTTATTCCCATCTTCACCCATATTCTTCCCATCTAAATGTCCTTATTGACTTCAAGTGCTGAGTCTTGCATTTGCAGCGTGGACTGTCCTCGGCAGGTGACTTACTCTTACCCACGTCCCATACTCCAAACATGGACTAAGAATTCTGGCCCATCACATTCTTGCCTCCAGTTCTTTCTACCTTGTGACTTTATGCCTTTTTAAATTCATTTATTGGCATTTTATTGGGATTCCCATGAGGCAAAGATGAACAATGAGACGAACAAATACGGGGGTCAAAGGTTTGGAAATATGTGTGTACATACTAATAAAGCATGTAACATGCTCTTTAAACTCTAGATGTTGTCCAAGTCTTCAGCTTTCTTTCCTAAAACATGATGCCAATGATAACAATAAAATAACTTTTTTAAAAGAATGAGGAAGAAGTCAGAAAAGTTAAGGTAAGTTTTCTTTTTAAAAAGGTGTGCCAACTCAGCAGGTCTATAGATACAGCTTAGAAAAACTAGAACTCCCATACTTTGATGGTGATCTTTATTACTGCACTGAAATATTTCTGTACTGAAATGCCACCGTTAAGTATGTCATCATCTTGGGCTTTCATCTGCAATCACTATGCTTTAGCTCAGGGTCAGCTAACTATAGGCCATGAGCCAATTGCCTATATTGGTTTTTGTAAATAAAGTTTTATTGGAACACAGGCACTTCCACTTATTCACATATTGTCGGTGGCTTCTTGGGTGCTACAAACACTGTTAGTCACACTAAACTTGAGTAGTTACAAAATGCATTTGCTATCTGGCCCTTTACAGAAAATGTTTGCTGACACTTGCTTTTAGGTGACTAAACTGCAGGAATGCAAGTTAGTAGCTATTTTGTTAACAAATAAGTGGAGAACCAGATATGAAGTATAGTAAACATTTTATCTTTCTTTCTGGTTTAAATAAAAAAGATGATTAAATTTAGTTGCCTCTGAAGTATAAAAGGCTGGTAACCACACCTCTTATACAGATTATATTAAAAACATATTAAAGTCAAAATCTATTACAACTAAACTCTTTATATCATTATTCTCATTACATAAAAAGGATCACAGTACTTGGGAGCCTGGTGATGTGCATTCACTTTAATCATGGTGAACATAGCAACATACAGGGAACAAAGGACAGGTAAATTTGAGTCTTGTCTTACTGTTAATATACTGCATGGCCTTGGGCAAGTCACAGCCCTCTAGATTTAAGTGTCTTGTCCATAAAGACACATAATCCAATGGCATGGTCTTGCATGGACTGTGATTCTCTCTGGTTGTGAAAGCAGTGTCGTTAATAGCTTTGTCTCTCGCTCATGATGTTATTAGGCTGTTGCGCCAGTTTTAACATTTAAATGAATAGTGTCAAGTATTCAAGGAATACTGAAACTGTGGCTATTATTATTTCTCTCCTTCTGTACTTTACTTGGGTTGCCTTTGAAAAAATCATTTATGCAATTTCATGCTTCAGTTTCCTTTTTAGTGATGCAGCAATAATAGTGTTTGTATCTTAGTGTATCAAGATGACTGTTTTGTTTTTGGAAAACCTATTTGGAAACACTTGGAAGAAAGGTATATAAATATTAAATTCTTGCTTTTAAATGGATTTTAGGTTATTATCATAGTTCAAAAAATACTTAATCTTGTCCTTCAAAATATTGCAGATAGAATGCAAATTGAATGCTAAATTTTACATAGGCCTTACTCATGTGTGAAAAAATTAGATATTCTGTGTTGTACACAACTCTCCTGAAATAATGTTACCATGTAATATCACTTAGCTTTCCCAGCTGAGAAATGCTGTTTGCATGAATAGTGATAAGCAGGGAATTTGAATGGAATTTTATATTCTCATGCCTTGTTACATAAAATTGTCACTCAGGACTATATATTTTATCCCTTTTACACCAAATATAAACTATCAATTTCAAATGTGTAGCATAGATTTAGATGCATTTCTTCCCATTTAGTTTTCATATGTTAGGTAAAGAGAACTCCAAATATGATTTTTAGTATTAAATATACTTAATTGAAATCACGATTCCCTGCCTATTAACATGTAATATTAAAAACCACACTATTTATGTACTATATAGCAATTGAGAGTGGTTACCTTAGTAATCTAACTTAGAATATAATTTTTTACAGAATAATAATTTTAAAAGGTCAGGACCTTTCAATATTATGGTAAAAGTGCTTTTTTAAAAATATTCTTTCTTAGTGTTTGATAACTTACATTAGTAATTATAATACTCAGATTTTATCTTGATATTTAGAAAAGATATTAAATGAGCTTATATGGGAAATGGTAACTTAATGAAAAATATTCTAATAAACATAGCATTTAGTCACTTCTTTTTTATTTTAATTCATTATGTTTTAGAGAGAAGAGCAAGGCAGGAGGAAGACAGGGAGAGAAACATCAATGTGTGGTTGTCTTTCACCTGCCTCCAGCTACATGTGTAGCTGGAGATCTGGCTTGCAACCTGGTTAAGTGCCCTGGCTGGGAATCGAACCAGCAACCTTTGGGTTCTCAGGCTGGTGCCTATCCACTGATCCACCAGCCAGGGCCTGTTTAGTCACTTCTTAACAATCCATTTATCTGTATATAATACCAGGGTTAGTAAAAGTAGGTTTAGAGTTGTGAGTGCATGAAATACAGCTTTTTCCTATATTATTATTTATTCTTGTATTATATATTTTTTCTATATGAACAACTGTAAACCTACCTTTGCCCACCCTGAATGGTCAGAACAAATGTAAGAGCTATTCTTGAAAATCCTGTCATTCTTTGCTGAGTTGAAATTAATTATCTCATAGTTACAAAGTGGCTATAAAGTAATCGTTCTGTCTGAAGGAGTGTTCCTTAACAGCCAAACTTGATAAGAAGTGACTAATGAAAGTGAAAGATCTGGTAGAACAAAGGCAACTATTTTATAAAAATGGAGTTATTTTCATATGATTTTTGTCCTTTAGACTTTCTCACTCCTATCACCATTCCCTCAAAACATATTGAGGATGAATGTTGTTTTACAGTCACAATTAAGGGTCACATATCTGGCCTTGCATTTATAATAATAGTATATTTTGCCCCTCTCTTATCATACCAATTTTTACTTCATTTATAAAGACCTTCCATGGTCTTTAGCTTTCCCTTCAAGTTCCTGTGAAGCCCAATCTGGCTAACTTTTATAGTAGTCTTGTTGATCCCTTGTTGTTTTCATTTTTTATGTTTAACCTTAGAAGTTTTTCTTTTGTTTTCCATCTGAACTTGTGTTGTACTTTGACTTTTTCATTGTATTTCTCGTCTGATTATTCTGTGCATTGCAGCTACCACAACATTCTTGTCTTAACTAATGAACTGAGATCTAGGATAATTGGGATTCACTTATACCTAAGGATAAAATTGTAGCTGGTCAAGAGAATCCTCTTGTTCACAAAACCAACTCAGTCTGACTCCCGAAATACTTTTCATCAAGCATGAGGCGATCAATTCACAGTGAACACTGTATAGCCTCCTCTCTGCAGCAACACCAAGCATACTAACTGAATTCAGAACAATAATGGGGTTCCTTAGAAGTTGATATGAGATCCTTTAAGATTTTATAGGTCCTTGTGTTTACTTTTCATTTCTCTAGATGAGATGGAAGGCTACTGGAAAGTTTGGAGGAGTCATGACTTACATTTTATCATAGAAGGATTCCTCTTGCTGCCATGTGGGAATGGTTTTAGGGTGATAGGGACAAACGCAGTCAGATAGCCTTAGACCTTTTAGGGTGCTATAACAAAGTGTCATGGCCTGTTAGTGAGCTTATAAACAGCAAAAACGTATTGCTCACAGATCTGGAGGCTGGAAGTAGAAGTCAGGCTGGGTTCTAGGGACTTATTTTAGGTTGCAGACTGCTTATTTCTTGTTGTATCCTCACATGGTGGAAGGCCAAAATAATAGGAACTGGGAATGGGCCCTTAGTTTTAGCAGCACAGAAGCCATATTGCTTGATGATCTTGATAAGCACAGTCTGGTATAGAGTTAGGGTAAGGTGAAGAAGAATGAATAGTTAGAGGGACATTTTTTCATTGCTGTAAGGAAAAGGGAAGGAAACAGGTGATAGCTTCAAGAGTAAGAGAGGCTGAGAGAGAATTGTTTAAAAAGAAGAAAATATTAGAAGGATTGTATGTTGTTAATTCATTTAAAGAATATATAAATAGCTGCCAGAAAATTAAAATAAAAGGTTGGACATATAAATTCATCCCATAAAAAATGCACAGAGTTCCAAGGAAAAAACTAGTTTGTCATAATCATTTTTAAGCTAAAAAAAGAAACAGATTTTTAAACTGCTGCCCTGAGTATGAGTGAGAAAAAAAAAAACAGCAAGTAGGATGAGGGAGTGCTAGAACTCTATATTACAAGACTCAATCTCTTCATCTCTCTGTATTTTTAAATCTATTAATAAAATATTTGTGATTTTTTTCTGTTGGAAAACCAATAAAACTATAGTTTATGAGTTGGTATGTGCAACTGATGTTATTTTTAATTACCATCTTCACAACGTTATGTTTTTTTCTCATCTCCAGCAAGTCTTATAGACTCTGCTGTAAGAACCACCTGGGAAGTTGGTGAAAAGTGAAGATTCTCTATCTGAAATGTCCAAAAAATGATTTGGTAGGTTTGGAACAGAGCCAAGGAATCTGGAATAGGGCCAAGGCATTTTCATACACATGCCCAGGTGATTTTGATAAGATTATCTGGACCATATATCCAGAAACTATCTGGATAGGGCTTGGAGATTAGAATGAGGTGTTGGAACAGACTTGTTATGCTGCTAGTGGTCGGATGAAAGGTAGACTATATGGAAACTGGATAAGGCTCCCAGGCTCTCTTAAGACAGCCTGCTACTGGATTATAATATTAGCATATCTTATGTTTTAATTATTGGTTACTTTGCTTGATTCCCTGTCTCCTGTGAACACCAAAAAAGAATAACTAGTCTTAATTGAGATTAAAGAGTTATTTACAGGTCTTCATTTAGGAGATTTAAATGGCTAAATGACTGGGCAATATTTTTACCAATAGAAACTTAAAAAGCATTTATAACATTACTAGTATTTACACTGAACTCAGTAGTATTATGTACGCAATTTTCAAAGATTCAGAAAAATATCAGATTCATGCTACCCATATATCTTACAAGTGGCTCCTCTTCTACCCTGTTCCTACAATTCTGTACATTTTAACAGTCAGTTTACCAGAGACCATAAAGGAAAATGACTAATATAAAAACAAGTGGATTGAGCATCAGACTGTGAACCCAAGGGTTGCTGGTTCGATTCCCAGTCAGGGCCCATAACCAGGTTATAAGCCAGGTCCCCAGCTGGAGGCAGATGAAAGGCAACCATACTTTGATGTTTCTCTCCTTTTCTTCCTCCTGCCCTCCCCCCTCTCTAAAAATAATTAATCTTTTTTAATGAATAAGTTATATATATATATATATATATATATATATATACACAAACACATATATATGTATATATATATATATATAAAAAACGCTCATTATCAAAACTTCAGAATCCTTCACACTTTGTGTATCTATCTCCAGGTAATAAAAGATACACAGGGAATAGCTGGCCTTGAAAAAATAATGTAATAAAGTAACACAAATTTGGTGATTAGTGTTATACATTAATAAAAGCTAGAGGATCCACAATAAGTACAAATACCAGTAAATGAGCCACATTTAAGGCTTGTGAAAAATTACTTAAGTGTGAATTTGTTCGTCACTACTAGGCCTGAAATGACAGGAAGAACAAGGGGTTGATTGACATCTATTTGGGGCAAGGAACTGTGCTAGAAACTAGGAAGATTAGACACAGTGCCTGTCTTCAGAGAGTTTGTAGTTCAGTGTAGAAAGACAAATGTAGATCTACCACTTCATTTGCTATGCTTGAGGAATACACATAGTACTCTGGGAGAGTTGAGGAAGAGCATCTAGTTTGGACCAAGGTAGATTTGGGCCTATTTCCTGGCTAGGGAGGTCCTGGGTGCTGTATGAGAGGAGTTGTGTTCAGAACGGCAGCAGACTTGCGATGGAGTTTTAGACAGAGGGATATAACACGCGCAGGCATTGAGGTGTGTAAAGAACTGAAGGCAGCCTAGGAAGTTGAAGAAGTAGATGAGGAAAGACAGGTTCAGATAAAAAATGGGTCTTATACCAAATAAAGGAGTTCCAAGTTCATTCTGAAGTTTCCAAAGGTCAATAAAGTTGCGGCCTATGGACCAAATCCACCTTCAAATGTTCTAGGTTTCAAAACAATGTTTACAAGGGAGGCTTGAGTTAGGATTAAAAGTCACAAAAATCACGTAGAATCAAATCTTTGGTGGGCTAGGGAGAAAACTGATACAACAGGTATTCAAAGTTGCACAGCGAATTAAGAGGAAAAGCCAGAATTTGAATTGAGATATACTGGCTGCAGTGGTTTTGTACATGATCTCCACCTTATGATCAAGGTATCTAGGATTTGAAATGCATGGCATGAGATGTCCGAGCACCCGATCTTTGGTATAGCAAAGAAAAGGGAGTTCCTGTGATATAATAAATCTCAGGAAACTTTCACCTTGCCCATTCATTTGGTAGGTTAAGATCAAAGAGAGTTAAATTTGAAAGAGACTAGAGAGGATATTGTACGGTGAGGTTTGAAAAATCTTTTTAAATATTCACTCTAAGATTGTCTTGTACAAAGGTACTATCCAGCTCCTGTGGCAAAATGAATGTAATAAGTCTACAGAATTTAGTAAGATCCTTCAGTCAAATGGGCGCCTCCTCTTCTAGGCAGCAATGACATTTCAGCTTTCATGAGATGGTATTTATTTTCTCAATTTTTCATCTGCTTTATTTTCCAAGAGCAAGGGATATGATGAGCATTTTAATTTTTTAATACATTTTAAAGAGGAGATTATATTCATTTATCTTTTAAAGTATTCTTGAAATTAAGAAAATTCAGAGAGGCAGAATTTAAAAAAGGGAAAACTAGTATTCTTAAAACCAAGAGATAAGCACTATTAAACTTTCTATGTATTTACAAATATTTGAATTTGTATTTCTGTGCACATGAAAATACTCCAATCATAATTCTAAATCATTGCATAATATTCCATGGCATGGTTGTGTTATCAATTACCAAATAAACCCTTAACTGTGGGCCATTTAGTCATTTCTAATTTTCACCTATGATATATACACTAAATTCCTATACATACATATACATACATGACATGTCACCTTTTTCTTGACATAAATTCTTAAAAATGTAATTGCTAGTCTCTGTGTGTGATTTAAAGCTTTTGATACATGTTACCAAAGTCCTTTGTTCAAAATTTTTGACCAATTCATATTTGCCATCATATTTTACTTTTTTTGTCAAATCTCATTAATAGAAAAAATAGGCACCATATTGATTTAATTTTTATGTAATCTATTTTTTATTTATTTAGTTGTAAGGCATGAGACTGGGAACCACTGATGTATGTTTTTCTAAATGATTAGCCAGTTATCTCAATACCAAATATTTGATTATCTTTTCTTCTATTTCAAGCACTATTTCAGTATATTATGAGTTCTTATATGTTGATAGATTGTATTTCTAGGTCTTCTCTTATATTACAATGATCTACTTATTAATTTGTTTGCTCATACCACAGTGTATAATATAAAATGCACTTAAAGTTTTTACCTTAGCCCTGGCTGGTGGCACAGTGGATAAGGTGCCAGCCTGTGAACCCAAAAATCTCTGATTTGATTCCCAGCCAGGGCACAATAACCAGGTTGCAAGCCAGGTATCCAGCCATGTTCCCAGCTGGAGGCAGGTGAAAGGCAGCCATACATTGATGTCTCTCTCCGCTCCCCTCTCTCTAAAAATAATAAACAAAATCTTTTTAAAAATTATTTTTACCTCAAATGCTCTTTTTAAGAAAAAAAAATTTGGACATATAAGAAAAATCTAATTGGGGTTTAAGAAGAATTGTGCTAAATGTATCAATTTACTTGGAATGGATCGACATCTTTGCAATATTGAGGATTCACATCTGTTATCTCTTCATTTATGCAAACTAGTTATATAAAAAGATACTAATTTTCAATAGATTTCTATGTAAGTTTTGTCCATATTTTAAGGTTTATTACTGGATAATTTATTTTTTAGTTTTTGAGTTGGATAGTCTCAAAGTTTTGATTAAATATAACATTATTATTGATTTAGATGCACATTTTTTGTGTTAATACATTGGTTTTAACCCGTCTCAATCAGATTCCCTTTGTTGCTGCAATAAATAATCATATCCTAAATAACTGTTTTTGCACTGTCTTCACAGTCTTCCATTTCTATAAACAGCAACTTGGTTCTCTCTGCTTTATCAAGCAATCTAAAAGTTTTTACTGAGCTGTAGACCAGAGGACATATTTGGAATAGGACCTTAGAGAATTATCTAATGTTTCCTCCCTCAGAGCCAAATGTCTAGCACCTCTGATGAATTATTTTTAAGGGAATTAAAGAAATTATGTAACTCTCATTTGATATATTTTTCAAGTATATACTTTTTATCATATATCAAAATTTCTGCTAATGGTACTGAGTAAGGTTTTATTTATTTATTTTACTTTTCTTTAAGGGGTAATAAGTTCTTTGAGGATATAAAATATACAGCAAGATGTATTCAAATGGATAGCAATGAGAAATCAGAACCCACCGGTGCCCTGCATATATTGCAGCATAGTATCTGGAATGTGGTCAATTCTGAATAAACTTTAAATACAAACCACCTCTATAAGGCCTAGGAAAAAAAATAATAAAAGCTTTATAAGTTGACTTTATTAACTCTGAAATTAAAAGGCACTTTTTCTAACACTATCATCTTCACATTCAGAAGCAGGGGAGAAATGTCACTGCATGAAAGAATGTCACTGATAAGAAAAGCAAACCAAAACTCTGCCGTCAGTTTAAAGTGACAACACACTACAGCCACCTTTTGCTCAGTCAACATCTTCAGACACAAATAGTGATCAACATTTGTTGGATTTAAAACTGGAAAATTACAACTGATGGCCTATCAGTTGCTACTCCAACTCTAGAAATTGTTTTTGTTCATTACTCTGTAAGTTTTAAGAGGAAAAATACTATTAATTGTTCACACGTTAGGTTTGTCTCTCAACATAGGTAGAATTAATGTCTGTATTGGGATGATCAAACTTGGAATATGATTTAATACATTTAACTCATTTCCTTTTCTTGAAGAAACTTAAGTACCACTGTTTCCATTATCATAGGAAGTGTAAATAAATGATTGGTCCTTCAGTCTAAAAACTATAATAGCTTGAGCTAAGCTACTATACAATTAAGAAGAAAAAATCTGACCTTCAACGTCTTTTATTGTAGACCATTCCTTTGGGCAATTAATGCTTAGGTTTTAAGATCATGAATTTATTTTCAGATGTTAATTTTAAGACAAGGAAATATTTAAGGCAATGATAATGTCCCACTTTAAAGCTCTTGTGATTCTACTTAAATGGTTATAATAACACATGCTGTGGAAGTTTTCTAAATTTATTTTAAAATTACTGCTATGTGCATATGTATTATGCTTGGTAGGATGGGCATCTTCATATCTAGGGCATCCCACTATGTTGACTGATTATGTTCCAGCTGGTCTTTCTCTTCTTAGGAATGAAAGTTTTTACTGGCGTAAATTTAATCAGACAATCTTGTTAAATGTGGCACTGGTCCCAATTCGTTGAAAGTTTTGAAAAGGAAAGTGCAACAGTCTTTAATACCACGGACTTCTCTGATATGCGTTCTAAAATCAGACAGTCTTTGATTCATATTCTGAATTCATCACTTACTGGCTCTGTGACTTTCCAAGCGCTGTGGAACCCCCATGACTCTTCATTTTTTGTAGAAGAATAATATTAATTGCTCTATTTAAGCTTACATTGAGGATGAAAGAATATCCTGTATGCATGGGAAGTGGCAATAACTATTTCCTTCTACTTCTGCTGTTTTCCAAACCTAACCCTAGTCATAACCTCAACACAAACTCTATCCTGAAAACTAAAGCTCACCCTAAACCTTATCTTAAACTAAAGCTTATGCTAATTCAAATCTAAAAATGGTTTCAAAAACCGATTTGCAAACCACCTGTTATCGCTCCAGGCACTCACTCACTCAAATACAAATTCTGGGTCTCCCTCAGCACCCACTGTTTCAAGCACTCTAGGCTCGAAACCTCGAAGTCTGTATTTCTCATGGGAACCCCATGCGATTTTTATGCACATTAAACATTTTTAAAACATTGCTTAAATACGTGACTATTACTTTTTAAAGGCTACTTTCTTATCCTCTAGCAGTCAAGTAACTCCATCATTTTATCTGCTAGTTATGCTACCTCTGGAGGAACATGAATGCTCTCAGCAGGGGCTTGCATGGCAAGTACCTACACCCCCTTTCACCCAGCGTAGCTCAGGCCCATTCAAAACTGCCTCCAGCATCCCTTGATTCTCCCTCATGTCTTGTCTCCCTGAGCATTATGAGTAGGATCTTTCTAAAGTCGTCATTAGGCGCTCTCATTTTTACCTTCTTTACATCTTTAATCATTCTCTACATGACAAATTCTACACCCTTGCCGCTAACTCTTCTTTGCTGTATCTCCATGTTGTCCCTGACACGGTACACTCCCCTGAAAGAGCAAAAGTCACACTTTAAATAACTAGTTCGGCCCTGTTTCAGTGTCCTTCCTTTAGTCAACAAAGGGCTTTACATTTCTTCCCGTTGAAATCATGTTCAAGATCCAGTTTGAAGGCCACTTCCTCCCAAGAGCTTTTCGTAATCTTTCCAGCTGGAAGAGATTACCTTTCTAAAATCCACAGTTACACTCTTACAACACTTAAATTCTTCCTTTTGTATTAGGTTTTTCATTTCTTACAAAGTATTTTGTCTTCTTCGTCCCTTATGATGCTTGGTGTAAATTGTGGACTCAAGATGATGATTCTAAAGTAACCCTCATAGTTATAAGTGGTAGTAACATGTAAGTTGCAATAATGATTTTCTAGAGAGACTCAACTTCTGAAATACTTTGCTTTTGGTTTTTGCAATTGCTCTTAGAATGTAAAGGTATTCTTTATTGAATGTATTTGGATCTTAGAAATGATCATACTGTTAAGGATGACATAGATCCTGAAATATGTTGAAATAATTCTCCGCTCAACTTCTTACTACACTTATTTCTCACTTTTGGATAGGCATGCCGTATAAGCTTATAGACATTTATTCTGCTGCTTCAATAATCTTGTGTAATCAGCAGTCCCGTAGTTCCTCTGGCATGGAGCAAGCAGCATGGCTATTGATGCATAAGTGGCTGTCCTTGACTCTGCTTCAGCTCAACTACGTTGAGCTCTGTTTCGGGCTAGCTGGGTCTGGCCACAGCTGGATTCTGGTTTGCTTCACTACTTTCTTTCTGGTGCCAAATTAAAGGGGGCAACAGCTACCTGGGGAATTTGTCGTTCTTTGTATGTCACTGCGCATCAAGAAATAGACTGACTGTTACATTATCATTTCTGCTCACATTCTCTTGGCCCAAGGAAATAATTTGGCCGAACTCAGTATCAATACTTCGAATAGGAGGGACTTAAAATAACATGGGAAAGTGCAAAAATGTAAGAAAGAATGTGAAGTGTTGACAGTAATGATCTGCCTACAACATGTGTCTTTATAATTAGCCTTTCTAATGCTTACATTTATATCTAACATTTGAAATATGAATATATATCAGCATCGTTAATTTATAAAAATATAGTTAAATAGCTACTCCTTTTAACAAATACAATATATAAGGAAATACATGTAAATTAACCAATGTAGAATTTTAGTTTCTATATCTCTTTAATAAAGCTGGAAATATACACATTCAATTTTGTGATCATATTTGACAAAATGTTTATGTGACCCATCTATGCTAATTATTCTTTATCACTCACAGTTCCACTAGTGTGAGAAATGAAAGTGATTTCATTCATGTTAGCAATTTAAATGAGTAAAGCTATGTTTAAAAAATATGAAAGAATTTGGATTTTGCTTTCTCTTTGTACCAAACAGAATAAAAATGTATAATTTTTAATCTGCAGTGATAAAATTAATTAACAATTACATAAGATCTGAATTTTTAACAATGGCTCACTCTGATGCCTATTACACATAATTAGTTTCTGAAAACCCTTCCTTCAAGAAAAAGTCATGGAGCATGTTTATGTATGTACAGATTATTTTATACATTTAAGTTGACTTCCATGTGAAAATGACTTTAAACAAAATAACATTTATTAACTTTACCAAATCTGTGTCTTTCCCAGTGCTTACCAGAAATTGCCAGTCTGTGCAAAACATTATATAACAACGTTTTGTTAGGCTGTATTATGTAATCTTATTTCAGGAAGTTTACAACTCACCACAATAATAAGATCTATAACTGCAGTTAGTTCTACTTGTTGTTAATAATACTAGGAGGGTCAAATCTTCATATTCTATTTACACTCCTTACATACAAAATAAAACAGTTTAGAAAGTTCAAAACTAAGAGGAGAATTTAGGGCTTAACTGTTTCTTTTTTTTTTTATTCCTTTCTTTCTTGGAAATGAATATACAACCAGTAATGTACGAACATCTCATAAGAGCTTGGGTCTGAAATTCAAGATGAAGAACTTGATAAAGTGTCCAAGTATTATTATAGCAAATTTAGTAATTCAATACTGACTTTTCTCTAACTCTCAATTATTTTATATGTTTGCACTGGCTATCAAAATCCTTAGCCTACTTTCTGATTTTGTTTCCCTTTTTCACATGTAGTTTAATAACCACTGGTTATCTTTCATTTTTTCAGGAGTGCTCAAGACAGTGACCCATCAGGTATGTTATTGGCCTGCAGTTACCATAGGTACAGAATTATAGCTGAGAGAGCCCATAGGAAAATGGACAATACACCCAAAACTGCCATGGTATCATTCAAGAAGAAACACAGTCATTTATTCCTGTCTAAAGACTTTGCTTTTCTGCTGGTTCTATATGGTGGGGTAGAGAGGTGGTAAGAATGCTCTAATTTGAAATCATCAGTAATGAAAATAACTTGTTTACTTATATGTAATTACTCAATATGTCATTGATTGATTTCACCTCTGGTTCAGACCTATATCATACAAGAGCTCTGTGCAAATTACTGTAAGGCTATTGTCAACTTTGGTGATATTGGCACCTTAAAAAATCTTTGCCTTTTATTAGAATTATTTATTACTATTCAAAAAGAAGTATTTGAATTTTTCTAATAAAAGAAGCTAAAATGGTAATTAATACTAACTTTGCCCAAGTATGTGATGGTAGCATGAAAATGTTCCACCCTGCTTCTTAATTTAACATCCTACAAAATGAGGAATGGTATCACATCAGGTCCTGGGTCCTCTCTGATAATACACAGAATAGCCCGGTAACACAGAGTTGTGCTTAGCCATTACTTTCATATACCATTCATAATATCAAAAGTACAGAGTATATATATGACAGCCTTCAGGGTACAGCATGGGTCAGGGTATTTTTTGAGATGTTCATTTATGCCTTGTTTTCATGATGATGGAAGGGTTCGAAAAACAAGAGCGATTTTTACTTTGCCATCTCTATTCCACTCCCTTCCCCATTCCAAAAAGTGGTCAGAATTGGCATACCTTTTGTCACCTGCAGGTACATTTTCTTCTAGCTTTTGTTTTTCAAGCCTCATTGTATTGAGAGGTTGTGCTGGAGGCTGAGGAAGAAGGCAGGGGAACCGGGCAAGTGGCAGGGGTGCAGACAGCATCAATGTAGAGAAAGATAATTGCCTTAACTAGGGACACTGCTGTACCTGCAGTGAACAGGATTCATGCCTCAGTCCTCCCTAAAACCCCAAGAATGTCCTTAGCTGGAGGCAGGTGAAAGGCAACCATACATTGAGGTCTCTCTCCCTCTCTGCCTCTCTCCCTTCCCCTCTCTCAAAAAATAATAAATAAAATCTTAATAATAATAAACAAATAAATAAACCCTCTAGAGTAGGAAAGAGCCTGGAGAGGATGGCTAAGTACATGGCTCTCTCAGGAAGGCTGACCTAGAGCCGTTACAGTAGAATGAGGAGCGGAGGGAAACATTTCTCACCTGCTAAGCCAGCAGTCCTGAACCTGGTCTAATAATACTGCCAGGTGTTCCAATATCACAAGAAACACTGTTGGCACAGAAAAAGGAAAGTCCTTGGAACTGTGTCCTTTCCACTGTCTGCGAAAAACAGCTTTTGAAACTGTGTTTACATCCCAAGGCCCAAAAGGCAGGAAAAGGCCTATGGTGCCTAAAGGAAGAAGCCCATTAACACCTTTGGGTAGACACGCCACAGTCCTGGAAAGCTGGCACTGCCTTTACCTGTCAATCAACAGGTAACTTCTACACCCCCATCCCGCCAACTGTATAAATCCTCAGAACAAAGGACTTAATCCCCTGGTACCCTGAGCCCTCTGTCCGGGCCTCTGACCCCCCAGCCTCTGGCCACACGAGGGCAAGCTTGCCACCCCCACCTTTGGCCACTCTTAGTTTTGCTCTCCCACTCATTAATAAATTTTGCATGCTTGCTAAAAGGCTCACTGATCTGTAATTCTTTACTGCATTTGCAAGAAGAACCAGGATTTCTCCGGTAACAGAAAGACTTGACAAAGCTTCCTTTGATTGACACTCCCTACTTCAGGAGGATTGGGCTTAGATTTATACAGCATGTCATCAGAGTCATATTTGGCTGAAGAACTGAGGCTTTCTCCCATTTTCCAGTCATCCTGCAAAACTCCTACATTTCTGTGTGGTCTCTGAGAAGCAGATGAATGTTGCCAAAATGACTGAAGTGAGATCTCTTAGCTATCAAGCAAGAAGTGGCTTTGAGACAGACCGAATTGGATTTAATGACAAGAAAGATAACGTGACATTTCTAACTCATGTGTTTAGGACCTCAAGATTATAATGGCAGCAAGTATTGAGCCATAACATTTTTTCTGAAAATGAACTATAAACATAATTTTGAACAATTAAGTTAAAATTAGTTTCCTCTGCTATAAATATCTGAATGTCTAGTTCAAACTATATATATATCTCAAATGTACATATATGTTTTAATAGAGGAAAATTAGTGTTATAATGTGTTAGAATGCATCATTGTGGATAAAAATTCTTGATAATTTTTTAATGCACAGAAAATAATTAAATTCCCCAAATTTGCTTTTGTAAATTTAAGGGATGAAATCTAAAAAATTTTAAATATATAGCATTCTTTTGCACTTATTTGTGTATATCATTACACATTCCAGAGGTTCACCTCTACCAAGCTTAGTTATTTCAAGAGACAGACCAGTGAACTTGCCGCCTTTCATGATATAGTGGTGGAAAAAGACACTATTGTGTGTCAAGTGTCCTAACTAGAGTCCCAATTTTTGACCTTCACTCTGTGCCTTTAGTTAAATGGATTAACTTCTCTGATTCTCAGTAGCATCATCTATAAGTTAAGAAGGCTGTAATAGGAGATTCCAAAGCTTCAGCCAACCTGAATTCCCTACTGTAATAATAAATTTCCAAATACTTTATTTCCCAGGGCTTTAGCCAAATAATACTAAGAGCTGCCATCTTCATTGGCATTAATATATTTAGACACCAGATGTTAAAAGAGTCACTATAATGATTTCCCTTTTTTATTGTCTTCAGAGTCCATTTGAGTTACACAACAAAGTCTCAATAGTACTACATTAAACCTAAACCAATATTTGAACAATTTGTTTTATCCACAAGATGCCTTCCAAGTGGTTTAAGATGTTTCAAAGAAAATTCACAAAGACTCTCTTATATTAAAATTATTCAACAAGAATATGCTGCCAGCATTGATGCCAGCTACAAAGGTTGAGATCTGAAAGTGTTTTACCTAATGGCAGTGTCTTTGAAATAAGCACCATAGTTTATTCTATATGTATATTGTATTCAATTCACTAAATACAAGGGATGTTATGTTTGCCTTATTTATGATTTTTGTAAAGAAGTGCATTTTTCTACAGGCATCTGTGAGACATGTGCCAACTGCTAACCAAAGATCCCAAATATCAAAGTGCCAGCTTGCCTTTGAATTTAAAGATCTGGAATGTTTGCAGGAAATTAGTTCAGTAACTGTACAATTACAGGGTGCATAGAAAATTTTTGCACAATAACCTTTATCAATAGGAATTGTCTGCAATATTTTAATAGAACTAAAACAAAGGCATTCACTTGAACTTGGAATACTCAGATTTGTCCTCAGGATCTGAGGGCAGGAAAGAAAGGGTAAGGTAGTAATTTCATTTTTATAGTTAGGAAAACTGAAGCAAAAGCATAATTAACTGAGCTCCACAAAGTTATGGAGTAGTAATGTTAAATTTAGACTATGAAGAATCTTGAGCCAGTGATCTTTTATTCTATGAAAACAGGTAAAGTCAGATGGATTAATTCTCTTAGTAAAACTTTCTGCCTATATTTTGTACTCACTCACGTGTAAGAATATTTAGCCAATAAAGCAAGTTTATGGCTACTTCTTTAAAAAGTAGTATTGTAAATAACTAACAACATAGAAACTACTATGGTGGGGTGGTAGCATGTCTTATG
This sequence comes from Noctilio leporinus, assembly GCA_004026585.1. Lineage (NCBI taxonomy): Eukaryota > Metazoa > Chordata > Mammalia > Chiroptera > Noctilionidae > Noctilio > Noctilio leporinus. The sequence continues at coordinate 32,541 of PVIW01003952.1, forward strand.
AAGTGTCTATGAAAATTTAACATCTAAATACCAAAGAAATCATATCTTTGCTTTTCTTAACCTACAGAAAATAAGCTAAGCAGCCAAACTTGTAGTAAAACCTTCCATGAATAGACAAATATGAGTATGTCAAGTATTTTTCTCTTTCATTCTCAAAAGTGTGGATGAATAGAAGGGAGTAAGTGAGAATGATAAAGGATTGGGGTCTAGGAAGTTTTTCCCTATGTCTTTAGTTGTGACTGGTTGAATAATTCCAATGACATTCAGTAAATTAACACGAGAAAATGGAATTTTAATAGATGAGTATGGGGAATTCACATAAGCATAAAAATTCCAAAGACACTAAGGCCAAGTGAGGTACCATGTCATCTTGGACCAAAGAAGGGGAGAGAAGCAATCAAAGGCAGATGAGAGAAAGCAAGCACCTGGCAAACAAATTCCTGCAGGGTCACCCAGAAACAAGGGGGGACAGGAACAGATTTGCATCTGAACTCTCCCCGTCTGCCATGTTTAATTTGCCTTCTCTTGTGTTTTGGTCCCCAAACATTATCTTTTCCCCTGAAAATATTAGTGATTAATGTGTATTTAAACATAATTTCAGCCATTTTTAGTAATGGCCATTTATTTTAGAGTCTTCTTTAGAACCAGTGGTACATACAGCAGCAGCACCACCACCCACCCCTCCAAAAAGAAAAATCCGTCTCTTCATTAAATTAATGTGTTTGCTTTCAGTCCCATGCTTCATGAAATTGATCTCCGATACATTTCATTGTGTCTATAAATCTCTTTCCCTTCTGATTCTGAGTATGCAGGTCAGTATGTGAGTGATATTTGTATGAAAAGTTTCCAGAACATGAAGAAATAAATTTCTGTTGTTTATAAGCCACCTAATCAATGGTAGTATGTTCCAGCTGCCTGAACAGACTAAGGCACAGGTGTAAAGCAAAATAAAACACCTATATACACACGTACACAGGGGTTTAGAACACCCACCCCAAGTTATGCCTCAATAGTATGTGGATTATTTTGAACTAAAAACAATTGAGACCCCATGAGCCCAGCAGAGATTTCTCTCCCTCATGTAACTATCTATTATTAGTAGATGACTTTAAATTAAGACCCTGGTCCATGAGAAGAGTTATCACCAGAAATGACTTTTTACCTTTTTATAAGTTAAGATAAAATGATAATTGCTCCACCTTCTGAAATCCCAAGGTGCCTTGCCTCATTTCTAGCTCAGAATGTCATATATGCCTCAATTTCCCTTTTTGTCTCAAAAGTTCTCAAGCATATGAGGTCTTTAACTGTCTCCTACATGCAGTGTCCCCATGGCACACTGACAGCCACAGCCACTCCACCTTGCCTTTTTGTTGTTTTTGTTATCTGGCAAAACAAAAGAACCATTACTTTTATGTTGACCCTTAGTTTTGTTTGTTTGTTTTAATTTGATCATTTCAAAATCTGAGCAAACTAAAAAACTCCTCAAGAACCATCATATCTCTTCAAAGGACATTCCCTGGTTATTTTAATGAACTATAGAAATGATCCCTGAAAGTATAGTCTTTCCTTGGTATTTTAAGTAAGAAGTGATTTCTCTATTTCCCTGGGTAAGCTCATCAAGACTATACATAGGGGCCTAATAAACTGACTTTGGGCCTCACAGAAGACTCACAAAAATGAACTTGGGGAAAAGGCAGGGGTGGAGCCCTGACTTCAGATAATACTACTTGAGACCACCCATTTTTCTACTATCCTCATTATAACCTTCTTCTTCTTTTTTTTTTTTTTAAGATTTTATTTATTATTTCCAGAGAGAGGAAGGGAGAAGGGCAGAGAGAAAGAAGAACATCAATGTATGGTTGCCTTTCACCTGCCTCCAGCCATAGAACTGGCTGGAGACCTGGCTTGCAACCTGGTTATGTGCCCTGGCTGGGGAATCAAACCAATGATCTTTGGGTTCACAGGCCAGCTCCTTATCCACTGTACTACCAGCCAGGGCCATTATAACCTTTTTAAGAAAGGTTTTATTTATTTACTTTTAGTGAGAGGGAAAGGGAGGGAGAAAAACATTAACATATGGTTGCCTCTTGCGTACCCCAATTAGGGACCTGGCATTCAACCTAGGCATGTGCCCAGGCTAGGAATGGAACTGGTGACCCTTTGGAACACAGGCTGGTGCTCAATTCATTGAGCCACACCCACCAAGGCTCATTATAACCTTTTTTTTTTTTTTTTTAAGGAAAGAGCATTTTTTATGTCCATCTGGTAATACTGAGTCAGTATAATTAGTAGCCTTTTGTAGTAAGCTGCCTCAAAATTGCTATTTTGATTTTGCTCTAATAATTTTCAAAACTATTTCACAGCCTATAATTCATAGGGCTTTACTACTACAAAACGCTCTACCTGGGGGAAAATGTTAGATGATCAAATGTTTTGGGAAAGTAACCCCCTCACTGTCTCTCTTTCTAGGAGAGGCACTAAAGTGTCTCCACCTGGATTTAATTGACTTAATTAGCAGGGAATATTAGCACATTAAAGGCTCTGATAACTGCCAAAGAGTTCTTCTTTTTGTCTTGTTTTAAACTGATTTGTGTTCCATTCACCTCAGCCTTTCTGCAACTTTCAAATCTACCCTGGCAACTTTTTCTATTTCTTTTCCAGAAAGCCTCTATTAAGCATTCCAAGGTAAAGTCCTTTCCTAAAGACCAACTTTGGGAAACTGTTTTGTTTTGTAAATTGTGTAACCACAGTTGTTCAGGTTACACACTAGACTTGAGCAATTAATTAGCAATTATTCATGGTGTCAAGGGGCATGGGACTCAGATGCACTGGGGTCTGTGGCTATCTGCCACTTGCTAGCTCTGTGACTTGGAGTGAAGATGAATACTTTCACTTTCATGAGAATCGGCATCCTTGACACTGGTACTACTGTTGCCTTATTGTTCTACAGGCCAAATCAGAGTGCCCAGACTGCATATTAAGTACCCAGTGCACAGCCTAGCACAGACAACGCCTACATTTTACAAATAAACAGTTAAAAATCAACAAAAAGGAAAATCTAAGAAAGTTTGCTCCTGTCAAGTTTTTATAAATTCCAAGGAAATGATCTATTTTACTCATCTTGGATTTGTGGGCTGCCTGCAATTTCCATGACTACCGAAAAATAAATGTACTAGTCTAATTGCCAAGCAGATCAATTTTTAGAGCAAATGTCCTTGAAATTGTCTCTTTAATTTCCGTTTAATTGGAACTGATGCATTTACAGTCATTCATGCAAAACTTTCATTGACATCACTTAGTTTCAAACTAAGGTAATAATGTAAATGATAAAAGCAGGATCACTAAATAGATGTGAGGATACTGTGCTTATGTAGTTCTTACACATCTTTAAATGCTGGGGGAAGAGAAATCAGTGGAGGAACAAAAATATGATCAAAATGTTGAAAGGCAAGACCTTAAATGAAAGCATGAATTAATAAAGTACAACTTTAGGCCTTGTCATGGATAGCCTGAAACAGGATTTATAGAAACAAGTAATAGATTCCATCTTGCCTTGAACATACCTCTAGGTAACTGTATTCATCCAATGTGCAATTGGTAAATGCTTAGTGTGAGCCAAGTTAGGTTCTAGGCAGACTTGTAAATAAAATAATGAACGAGACCACCAGAATCTGCTCTACCTCCCTAGGGCTTATGTTTTACAGAGGGGAAAGTGGGAGAAAGGAGGGTCAGGAACTAAACAAAAACCAAGGGCACATGTGTAAGCAAGAAAATTTTAAACAAGTTAAAACTTATGACGAATATAAAACTGATTACTATGCTAGAAAGTTAGGGAGTAGTCACAGAAGGACTCTATAGAGGGCTGTTTTTCTGTGATTACCTCTCTCCTTATAGTTTATGCATTTCATTACATGGGGGTTATTATATTATCTGTGTATTCCTAACATAACGTAATGCCTGGTACATTTTGATGATGAATGATGACAAAATTTTATATGAGAAAATAATTTAAACTTCTGGCATAAGGAGTTTAGTTATTACTAAACATATTCCAACCCTTAAGTGTTAAATCCCTAAATGGTATCATTACTTGAAGTTCTGGATTTCCTTTGTGTTGTAGTCTGCTTCAGCTTCCATAATAAAATACCATAAACTAGATGAATTATACAACTGAAATGTATTTGTTCTGAAAACTGGAGGCTCAAGATCAGAGTGCCAGCATGGTCATGTTCAGGTGAGAGCTCTCTCCTTGACTTGGCTTTTCATTGTGTGTTCACATGGCATGCATGATGGACAGAGAGAAGGAGGAGATAGAGACAGAGGAGGGGTTGGTGAGGGAAGATCCCTCTTTCTTCTTCTTATCATAAAGGCCTCAGTCACCCTCATGACCCTAATCTAACCCAAAAGACCTTCCAAAGGCATCACCTCTCAATACAATCACATGAGGGAGTAGGGATACAACGTATGAATTGGGGTCACACAAACATTCAGTCCATAACACTTTGTGTTTAGCAGCTTTAAAAACAGGATATGTTCACTCATTCCTTTGATGGTTATCACTCAGCCAGGTGATGCAGATACAGCCATTGATATAGCTAGCCCTGTTCTCCTAAAGCCATAGGTTGAATTGTAGAAACACTTTGCATAAATTAGAATGGCAAATGTGTGCAATCTGTGAAGGACTTTTTTTTAAAAAGGTTCTTATATTTAGCCTCTACATTACTGATGTCCACCTCCTGGTATTCACACCTTTCTCTATTATATTGTATTGGTCTTTGGGACCAATGGCGTATAACAGAATTGATGGTTTGCTACTTCCAAGGTTTGGTTCTACAGGACTGTGGCCTCCATTTTGGCTCCTGTCCCTTTTGGATTATGTGCACTGAGAAGCCATGCCATCAGTAGTGCTCTGGAGAAACCTATGTGATAAAAAACAGAGCAGTGTGACCTACGGTCACAAGGAACTGTGGATAGCCAACCACCACATAAGTTAGCTTGGAGGCAAATTTCCTGTCTCCAGATGACTGCAACTCTAGCTCACGGCTTGACTAAAACCTGAAGAGAGACCCTGAGCAGAACCACCCAACTGAGTTGTTTCTAGATTTTTTAAAATCTATTTTTAAAAAGATTTTATTTATTACTTTTAGACAGAGGGGAAGGGATAGAGACAGAGAGGGAGAGAGGCATCAATGTATGGTTGTCTTTCACCTGCCTCCAGCTACAGACCTGGCTGGAGACCTGGCTTGCAACCTAGTTATGTGCCCTGGCTGGGAATCGAACCAATGACATTTGGGTTCACAGGCCAGCACCTTATCCACTGTGCCAACCAGCCTGGGTGCTCCTAGATTTTTGATTGACAGAACCTGTGAGATAATAATAAATGTGAAATGATTTAAGCTGTTCCATCAGGTTGTTCACTGCAGATAGTTTGAGAAACAATGATCTAGAGTACTATTGATCAGTGGTGGGATATTGAAGGCTTGATTAAGAATTGACAAGCTCTTACTGAATATGAGTCTGTGGTGGAAAATAAGAAGAGTAGTTAAGGCATTGATAACAACATAGATGAGCTATTGACGCCTCTTCCTGCTGTAAGATTAAATTATCCTGAATCTAAGCACTGAATATCTTCCATTGAATTATGAATGATTCAAATAATGAATGTCATGGTCCTTTTCTCTATTTTAACTGTCAACACTTATTATTTTAAGAATTTTGAGTAGATTTCACTAGAAGTGGGGGTGAGAATATGTGTATGTGTGTTTATAGGAAAGAATATCTTTGTTTTAATTCTAAATGCAAAGATTATTTTAGGTCTCATCCATACACATACTTGAAGCAATGGGGTTCTGCCTTCCTTTATTGACTTAAATGATGTCAGGTGTGTCAGATATAAAGCTTTTTTCCAAAAAAAATAAATAAATAAAATAAGACTCATTCATAAATAGCTTATTTACTGGGAGGACATGGACATGTTGGTTCCAAATATATCTGACAAACCATTGAATACTGCTATTATTATTTTTAAGGTTTTAGTTGTTTAGAGAGAGGGGAAGGGAGGGAGAAAGAGAAGGGGAGAAACATCAATGCATGAGAGAAACATCGATTAGTTGCCTCTTACCTGCCACCAACTGGGGACTTGACCCCCGACCTAGCATGTGCCTTGACCAGGAATCCAACTGGCGACCTCCCAGTTTGTGGGATGAGTGTTGACACACCAGTCAAGGCTGAGTGTTGATATTATTTGACACAATAGAAACAGTCATTTTAATTTAGAATATAAAATGAACCAAGGCTAACTTAGCTGCCTTAAAAATGCAGGTCTGAGTTCCGGTCAGGATGGAGGCATAGGTAGACAAATTTTACTTCCTTGCTCAACTGTAAGAAGAATCACAACTAAACTCAAAACAATTCAAACCAAAAAAAAAGAGAACTGCTCAAAAATCAAACTATATGGAAGTCTAACAACCAAGGATTTCAAGAAGTCATACTCATCCTGATGGGTAGGAGAGGTGGAGCTGGGGAGCTGGGGTGAAGATGGCATGGTGGTGGTAGCGGTGAGGTAGCAGGGGTGACTGGAGGATAAAAACTGGGAGTGAGCGATCCTTACCCCAGCCTAGACTGTGCAGTTCCAGAGCCAGGAAAATAAAGCCTCATAACATCTGGCTGTAAACAGTAGCGGGGATTGGGGCAGTGAAAAAAGTGCTGATCTCTCAGGAGAGTACATTTAAAGGGCCTGCACAATCCTAGAACGTATGTGAACCCACCCACTCTGGGAACCACAACTACGGCAATAGCCAGAAGGGTTCCAATCTCCCACGGGAAAGCAGTAAAGTGACCAGAAATGGGGCAAGTGCTGGGCAAGCCTCAAGCAGCCAGGCAATGGTATTGTCTCCTCTCTGGCCCCTCTCCCACATACAGAGCAACAAAGCAGTGAAGTAGGTTGTCCTGCCCTAGTGAAATTCTCAGGCTCCACCCCATACAAGTTAACTGGTGCACTAGGACAGGTAGTTAAAGCAGCTCTACTTAATATATAGAAACAAATACAGAGAGGCTGCCAAATTGAGGAGGGAAAGAAATATGCCCCAAATGAAACAACTGAACAGAGCTCCAGGAAGAGAACTACACGAAATGGAGATAACTAACCTTTCAGATACAGAGTTCAAAACACGGGTAATAAGGATATTCAGAGAACTCACTGAGTATGGCAAATGCCTAAGGGAAGAAATTAAGGCTACACTAAGTGAAATAAAAATCCATGGGGAACCAACAGTGAAGGGAAGGAAGTTGGGGTTCATATTAATGATTTGGAACATAAGGAAGAAATAAACATTGGGCCAGACAGAATAAAGAAACAAGAATTCAAAAAAATGAGGAAAGAATAAGACTCTGGGACATTTCCAAAAGTGGCAACATTGAATCATAGGGGTGCCAAAAGGAGAAGAGGGAAAGCAAAAAAGTGAAAATTTATGTGAAAAAATAGTGAAAGAAAACTTCCCTAATTTGATGAAAAAAAATTAGACATACAAATCCAGGAAGCACAGAGAGTCCGAAACAAGTTGAATTCAAAGAGGACCACACTAAGGAACATCATAGTTAAAATACCAAAGGTTAAAGATAATGGAAGAGTCCCAAAAGCAGTAAGAAAAAATGTTACCTACAAAGGAATTATAAGATTATGAGCTGATTTCTCAAAAGAAACTGGCAAGAAGCAAGAAGGGACTGGCAAGAAGTACTCAAAGCGATGAAAAGCAAGAACTACAACCTAGATTACTCTATCCAGCAAAGCTGCCATTTAAAAAGGAAGGGTAGATCAAGTGCTTCCCAGACAAGGTAAAGCTAAAGGAGTTCATCATCACCAAGCCATTATTACATAAATTGTTAAAGGGACTTATCTAAGTAAAAGAAGATAGAAACTATTAACAGTAAAATGACAATAAACTTACAAGTATCAATAACTGATTTAAAAAACAAACTAAGAAAACAGCTAGAACAGGTACAGATTTATAGATATGCTGATAACATTTGGACAGTTATCAGCAGGGAGGAGAAAGAGAAAGGATGGGGGAAAAGGTACAGAGATGCTAAGAATACAGTAGTATAGGAAATGGAAAAGCCAAAGAACTTACATGCATGACCCAAGGACATGAACTAAGGTGGGGGAATATCTGGAGGGAAGGGGATATCAGGCGGAGGAGGGCAAAGGGGAGAAATTGGGATAACTCTAATAGCATAATCAATAAAATATACTTTAAAAAAAAGTGAACCAAGAATGAAAACCTGAGTTTTATTTAGGATGTGTCCTACAGATACAAAGATTTGTAGCTGTCTTTGATGTTCACATGAAATACCTTAGTCAAATGGTTATTTTTAAACTTGAGAAGAAATTTGGAACAAAAGGAACATTTTAAATATAAAAGGGAACTCAGGAAGATCACAAAGAGTGAAATCACTATCACAAAGTTCAAAGGCATATTGTACTTCAAATACCAGAAACTGACTTAAGTACCATGGGTGACCCTCATTCAGGGAAAACTCTCTAGCTTTTAAGGAAGTGATGGATCTGAGGCCATATTTGCCCTCTTTTCAGAAACTGCTTCATTTTGGACCAGTGTTCTGTTTTACTTTTCTGGGACTATTCATCTGTTGGGCATCCTCACCAAACACCCTTCTCTTTCTCCTTCAACTACTTTGCTTTTCTATTTTTTTGTTAAAAGTATTGGGGTGACATTAATATGATTATATAGGGTTCAAGCCTAGATTTCAATGATACATGAAGTGTATTGCATTTTTTTGCCCACCACCCAAAGTCAAATCATCTCCCATCACCATATATTTGGTTCTCTTTCCTGTGATGACTTCTTGAACTCCCTAAGGAGATGTTAACTCCAAGAAAAGTTGAATGATTTTGTCAGGCAACAAGTCAACTGACCACCAATGACCAGGCAGAAGAGTCTTATGTATCAGTTCCCTGCCTGAGCAGGATAAGTACTGGTGATCAGGAATTGACTCTCACCTAGTTGGAAACAAAGAAATTATTTTAATCATGGTTAGGAAGTCGAGCTGATTGTTTCTTGGTGATAAGGACAATTCTAAAAGTCATCCAGAGGGTCATAGGGACAGATTTATGGCATAAAGCCAATAAAGGCTGACTCAGGAGAGATCAATCAAAGTATGTTAGAAAAAAGCTCTAAGGGACAGGAAAGGCAACTTTTTTGGAGTACCAGCTCTGCATTAGCTCATTTCTACTTCAAAGCAATTTTGAGAAACTAGGTTTTATTTCCATTATACAGATGTTGAAATTGAGACTCACAGAGATGAAGTAATTTGGCCTGTATTGGAGCCAGCCTTCAAAATCGCTACTGTATGATGCCAAATCCTCTCCCACTAAACTCTTCTTTTTTTGTACGATTGAGTTCAACACAGCCATTTATTATAAATAAGAAAATTGGGGGGACTTCTTTCATAAGAAATTTCAAGGGCACCTAGTGCAAACTCTTCATAAATCTTTAGAAAATTCACATTGGTACCCTGGCTGGTAGCACAGTGGGTAAGGCGCCAGCCTGCGAACCCAAAGGTCCCAGGTTCGATTCCCCAGCCAGGGCACATAACAAGGTTGCATACCAGGTCTCCAGTCAGGTCTGTGGCTGGAGTCAGGTGAAACGCAACATACATTGATGTCTTTCTCCCTCTCTGCCTCTCTTTCTAAAAATAATGAAATAAAATCTCAAAAAAAAAAAAAAAAAAAAGAAAGAAAGAAAATTCACATTGGAAATAGCTATGATTCCTGATTATACAAAAAATGGAATGATACGGAGATTAGTATGGCCCCTGCCCAAGAATGACACGCAAATTCATGAAACATTCTATATATTTTTTATCTCACCAAATATAGGAAACTAATAAATACAACCAATAAATGAACAAAATAGAACCAGAGGCATAGAAACAAGGAACAAACTGACAGTTACTAGAGGGGAGGGTGGAGGGGGAAAAGGGGGAAAGAAGGGAAAGGGTTTAGTCAAGAAACCGGTATAAATGACCCATGAACATGGACAACAGGGTGGGGATTGACCACGGGGGTGGGTGGGGCAGGGAGAGTAACTAATTAAAAAGTTAAATTGCATGTGTACCATTTTTATGATAAAAATGAATATAGGTAAACAGTATTTATAAAAAGAAAAAATATATAGGTATATATTATACATTCTCAATGAAGTGAGATTGTCCTAAGTATTGAAAATTGGTTCTTAGAGTGATAGATGTTAAATACTACAGTGATTTGTGATCCTCCAGATTATTTCAGGACATGAACAAATACATATCTGTGGTATTAAAATTTGTTTGGCAGAGGGTATTCACAAATATCAGAAAGTCTCCTTAGGGATAATAATGAAAAAATGTCGAGAAACTCTAATCTATATGTGCCTCTACACATATCTGTATGTGTGTATATGCATACACCTTTACATAACACTATTTTTTGTTTTGAGCAAGAACATATGATACTTTATTCTGTCTCTTGCATCTCTTGTATTTTTCTCTTTCTTTTTTTTTTTTTTTTTTAAGGATTTTATTTATTATTTCCGGAGAGAGGCAGAAAGGGACAGAAACATCATTTTATTGGTTGCCTTTCACCTGCCTTCAGCTATGGACCTGGCTGGAGACCTGGCTTGCAACCTGGTTTATGTGCCCTTGCTGGGAATCAAACCAGCAACCTTTGGGTTCACAGGCCAGCACCTTATCCACTGTGGCGCCAGCCAGGGTTTGTTCTTGATTTTTTTTAATGTATAATGTCTTGATTTCTAGCACAATTTAAAAAAAAAATTTTTTTTTGGTCACAAGTTTGCATTTCCTCTACTTGGGGACTTAGTGGATGTTTCCCAGCTGACAATGAGAGGGTTGAGAGTGGAAACCAACATTTATACAGTGTCAGTTTCCTTGTGTCCCTTACCTTCTGCTTAAGCTTCACTTTCCTCTCAAATCCCTGATTCTCTTCCTTCAGGGAACCCGTTAGAACCGTTAATTACTTTGTGCTATTCTGGCAAGACTCTAAATTTTCCTTTGGAAATATATTCACCTGTTTATTTCCTTTGCACATTGGCTCTTTAATAGTCTATTTTTTCCTTATCTATTCGATGTAGCTCAGTGCAAGCTAGGCCATTAGCAATTTGCTTTATGCAATATTAAAAAAAAACAGGTTATAAAACTTACTATTCTACTTAATAGTTAATCCAATTTGAACAAATTTTATTAGATTTTAATTATATTAATGATTTAAACAAGCAATACTTTTTAAGTTTTTTCCTTTTTTGTTGCTTTTAGAAATATGTTTATTTAACAGCATGCATTTTCAATATAATGCTATAATAAATTGCAGAAAAGCCACTAGTGAACATTATCTTACTTTATTAAATAACAGCAAAGGAACTATAAAGATTTAAATAACTTTAATATGCAAGTTAAAAACTTTCCAAACTCAGAAATGGATTTTTTGGGGTGGGGTAGAGGGACTGACTTTCTCTGAAGCTCTCATATTTCAAAACCCAAATGGGATTTCAAAATACAAGTAAATAAATGTCAAAGCCTCTTGGCCTCTGCTCTGCCATTCTGTGCCTGAAATCCTGCCAAAATGAAATTTTCCATTCAAGAAGGACTGGCATTTACTAAGCTGATATTTTCAAGACTCACTTTCAATAGTAGTGGAAACTTTGTGCAACTTTTGATGTCCCTTTCTATGGATAGAACAGCCTCTTCTGTAGACATTTTTCACAATGGCAACTTTTTTTTTTAAAGCTAATTTTCAGCCCACCCAACGTCTTCAGCTGCTTGGTCTACTGGTTTTACTCAGTGCTATGCACATAAGATAAAACAACCACCAAACTAAAAGCCAGTGACTCACTAAGTATCAGTTACCCCCCCCCCCCCCCCCGCCAAAGTCAGAGAAAACGGACAGGAAGAGGACCTGGGTGGGGAGGGGGTGGCTTGGACCCAAAGTTTACTTGCTAGAGGGGGTACATTGATCTCAAAATTTAATGTTATTTGAACAAAACTGAGCTGTCGAGACTGGCTGGCTGCTTATTCATATAACATCATTTTCTATTACTGTTTAGAACAAATAGTTAAAGGCTGAGTTCATGTAAAGAATCCTAGGGGACAGGGAGCCCCTGCGAAAGGTAGTAAAATCCCAGGATTAGTGCGCCTCTGCTGTTTGGCTGGTCCGCCGGCGGTGGGGCGGAGTGCTCTGAGCGAAATGTGTGAGTGTGGATTTGGGACATGGAAACTCAAGCTGCCAGCCAGCGAACCTGCACTGTTCTTAAAATAAACTTAAAAAAGTTAACCTGTGGGATGGATCAAAGGTAGAAATGAAAATCACAGAACGTTAAGTGAGGAAAATAGAAATTCATCTGTAGACTTGGCACTAACAAAAGCAAAGACTTGAAGCATGAAGCAAAAGTTATTAGTCCTTAAAACTTCCTCACCACTCTCCCGAATTCGCTTCCTTTCCTCTTTTGCAGATTTCCTTGTCTGCAGTGCACCCTGGAATTATCCCCCTGTGAGCCCCTTTTTTATTTATTTTTTTTTAATTTCGACTCTCCTCCCCCGCCCTCTTGTTGCTTCCAGACCTAAGGCTCCTCTTTCACGTCTTCTAGTACTCTGGGATAGGATTCTGAGACGGTTGCAAGGCAGAAAAAAACTTTTGTGGTTTGGGACACTTGGGCCTTTGTTGTGTCATTTCCCCTGCCCCGCCACGCCCTCAACCACGTGACCAAGAGAGGCCGGAATTTGTGAATGGAGCTGGAAGGTGGCCGCAGGGGCGGGAGAGGCCCCGCCCTTTTCCCTAAAGCGACCAATCTCCTAGCGGAGCGCTGCAGGGTCAGCCATAAACAACAATGGGCTGGGAACAGACCGTCAGTTATTGGCTGCCGCGAGAGCCTCGCGGACTCGGGGCGGGGTCTAAGATGAAGCTCCGCCCCTTCCCGGTTACCCTGGATACCTGTTAGGCTATAGCTGCCGAGGTCTTTGGAAACTGTTGCTCAGATTACAGAGTCTGAGTTATCCCCCTGGAGTGCTGGGTGGCGGGACACCCTTGCTATTGGCCCTTTGCCTGACTGCACCCTCAGAGCGTACCCGAAAGCCTTACTACGAGTCTCGAGGCCCAGGCTGCGCCCGGAAGCCCTCCCTAGCTGAGGTTAAAGTGCAGTTCCCGCTCAAAATGCTTGTAGGTGCGAGTTAGCACCGGCTGCTCTGACTCACCGGTTTCAGGGAATGCAGTGTACGTCCTGGCCTTCCGAAATTACTGGGTACTTCTCCAATAATTTTTTCAAAAACGTATTAAACTGCTTTTTTTTTTTTTTTAAACATAAATCTTTCTCCTCTGGTTCCTGTGGAGTCTTGTTCTCTCACACTCCCATTTTAACGTGTCTCCACAACCTCCCATTTAAGGAAGTTAAGTTTCAAATAGAAATTGAGAGTAGAAGCCTGTTTTCCAACGGGCAAAACAGCTGCCGGAAACATCTTCTGGTCTGTAGCTCTGGTCGCCGCCAGGCTCACAGTGAATGTCAGCACTACTGGGTTCCTGGTCCCATCCCCGCGGCCTCCCATTCATGCCCCCGTCGGGCTGCGGCTTCTTAAGTGACTCTACAGCTCCAAGCCCCACGGGAGGGTGAGGGCAAGTGTTTTCAGAGCTGCAGCCCTCACATTTGAACGTCCCTGTCATTGTCCTTGAAACTCGAGCCCCCTCACTGCTGGCCCCCCAACTCCGGGCTGTGGCTGTGTAAAAACAGAAGAGGAAGTGAAAGCATCCAGTACAGTAAGCGACACCCTCCCTCTCCGTGTATACATAACAAAAGCTCAGGAAATGTGCAGGTCTTCAGGATATCCGAGCCACCTCATCGCCCCCTCCCTGCCCCTCCCCACCTCCACCGAGGACTGGAAGCACCTTGTCCCAGCGCACACTTGGGAGAAATTGGATTTTTATACTTGGCCTCACCTAGATTGCTCCGCAGTCCTCTCGGTTCTCCCTCCCTACGCAACCCTTCCTAACGTGCAATTCCTCTGCTTTTCCCCGGTGCTTTCCCACAGAGATTCTTTATTTTACTGTCCCATGAATTGTTTGCACCTTGTCTTACTTGATGAAGGCCGCTGAAAAAAAGATGTTGGCTGGTGTGTTAAACAAACAAACAAACTAAAAGACGGCGAAAGAACTTGGGCCAAAAACTTAGTGGGAGCGAAGCTGCAGAGCCAGGTGGGCTTCTCATCAGGTTAAAAGTGGGGGGTGAGGGGACTGGCGATCTTGAGGGAGGGGTGGAGGCGGGGGAGTACCGAGGCACAGGCTGCCTAGGTCGCGCTTCAGAGTGTGTACCTGGACCGAACAAAGGTGCTTTAGGAAACCAGCCCAAGAATGGACCAAAGACGCCAGTAAGAACTGGCGACTTGGTACACAGGGATGGATTCAACGTCCTTGGGCACCTTAACAATAAGCAGAGCATTAGGAAGGAAGTCGGTTCCCTCTGGCGTTTCCAGGCGCCGGACCCTGCGCCAACAGGCTGAGCACCAGCCTGGGCAGAGAGGGGCGCGGGCGGTCCTGCAGAAGGGGCAGCGAGCCGCCTGATTGACAGCCCGAAATCTGATCTTGTGAAAGAGACGCGGAGCCAATGGGAGGCAGCGATCCATCAGTTTGGATTGGAGGCCCCTGGAGGAGAAGTAGAGGAAAAACCACCGAATTGAGCTCTGTCAGAGGCGCTTTCGGCTTCCAAGGGGGAAGTGCTGGGCAATAATTAATGTTTTTATTAAATTTGGAGGGAATTTTTTGCAGCAGTTCGCCTAGCGTGGCCTTCAGGTGGGTCTTTCCAACAACTTTTTATGTCTCTCCGGATCATTGCATGGTTGTGGGTTGCAAAAACTATCCTTATAAAGGAGGTGCCTCCGTCTCTTTAGTCCCGTTAGGTGCAAAGCGAGTCTGGTTGATCGCCATTGCTAGTTTTGCACACGTTTGCGAACCAGAGCTGCCCGGGGCCACACCGACCTCTCAGGGAAGCAGCGAGCGTGTAAATAAATACATAGCCTCTAGTTCGGATTTTTGCTACTGCCGAAAATATGTAAATTGTGAACTCTCTGGGCTCTCTTTGGATCCAGGTGAACGAGGCGGTGTAGAGAGGGTTATTTTTGTGAATGGGACAGTTGGAGGGTAATTAGCTATGCAAATTCAAGAGCTTCATTCATGATTTTTTTTAAGCCTAAAAGCCATCTTGTTCCCCTCTAGGTTGATAGAAGTCCAGCTCCGGAGGAAATCTCCAGCTAAATGCTCAAAATATAAAACACGGAGCTGAGATTTGCGACGAGCAGCAGAATGGATGGATTTTATGACCAGCAAGTGCCTTACATGGTCACCAATGTGAGTGATCAGTTCGAGAGTTGCTGTTTATAAACTTGACGGGGGGGGGGGGGGATAAGGGAGGGGGTAAGGGGGTTGGGATTGCAGATACTTTATCTGCTTTGTCGCCACTGTAGGGCGACTCTGCTTCTAGAAGCCCAGTCTTCAAAATGAGCTTACCTTTCAGTGATTTGGATAAGGCACAGTTTTGTTTTTAAGACCCCCTTTTCTGACTGAAGGGCCCGAGATGAGTGGAAGAGGAGATGGAGGGCAGCAGCAGCTGCTGCACTCAAAGTTTTTGGCTGGGTTTGTCTGCCACATTGAAAGGAATGAAGTTGAGACAAATGCTGACACTTTGTTTACGTGGGGTGTTTTTGTTCCCCCCCACCACCTCATTTTCTCTTGTATTTTCCATTTTACCACACTTTTGATTTTTTAATTTTTTTTTGAGTGGGGAGTATCGGAATATAATGCATTGTGTTTTAATCTAGCTTTGATCCATCCTAGAGTCGACTTTACGTGTAATTGCTTCATGTTGCTTTGATGCTGAGATACCATGAATATATGAGTAATAAGCAGTGCACTAAGGTTGGCATTGGGAAGTAACGCTTCCTGGCTGTTGACTTCTCAGCATAAGCTTTTACCATGAAATGAATGCAGAAAATGAGTATTAGAATTGATACTACTGACTTTTTCTATTCAGAGAGAGGATCCTGTAGACGTATGTATGCATGTGGATTTTTGGTGTGTGACTTTTGAGGCTTACATTATTTTAAAGGATTTTATCTTTCCCTTTGTAGAATCAACGTGGGAGAAATTGTAACGAGAGACCAACAAATGTCAGGAAAAGAAAATTCATTAACAGAGATCTGGCTCATGATTCAGAAGGTGAGGTTCAATTTTGGGCTGAATCCTCCTTTATTTGTATTCCCCACTCTCATAAAGAAGAGGAGCACTTTAATCTTAACTTAAAAATAAGAACATTCAAATTACTGTATTTAAAAAACTTTTTACTTGGGACAATTAACATAATGTGACAGTTTGCACTGGGGGATATTTTATGGCCCTGTCACAAAGTAATGAAAGAAGGAAGTAAAAAGTTAACAGTGACATCCTTCTTTTAAGTTTAATATCCTTGTCCATATGGTATATAACTAATCCCATACATTAAGGTAGTAATTTAAAAATATCCAACACAGGGGGACAAATTAAGCAACCATGTACACTGCTAAAGCAATGTAAACGATTATTTCATTTTCCATCCCCTTTACACAAAAACTTTTGGAGTTACCAAACTTTGTGGATGATTTTAATGGCTCTATGGTGAGGTCATAATATCATTTTATAGGTTTTAAAGTGTTCACTGAATTATAATTAAGGCCTAATTAATAATTACAATACTTATTTGGAAAATTAGATTACAGATTCATTTTATGAACTGTGGGTAGGAAGTCAATATATTAAAATTATTCCTGCCATATGGAAGCATTAAGAATAAACTTAAAATACTTAGATTTAATTAAAGTTCAGTTGGCCATTTAGATGAGGTATATTAAATTCTGAAATTTCCTCAAATCCTCATAATTATAGAACCCTGTCTCCCTCCCTACTAGGATAGAGTATGAAAAATTTGGACTTGATAATAAACAGGTACCAGGGAATTATCTCTGATTTTTGTACACCTATTAATGTAGAAATTTTCCTCTAAAAACTTGTATTTAAAAGTTGTTCCTTTTATCTGAGGCACGGAACCTGAAAATATATATTACTTTGATAATTATACTATTTGTGGTTACATCTTTTATATAAAATTAAGAAATATAAATAAATTATTTTTCAGTCTTCCTAATCTTTTTCTTACTATTTTACACGAGCTGAATATATTTAAGAAAGGTGTTCATGGACATACCCTTACCTCAGCTTTTAAAAAATACTACTGCATGTGTGTTGGTTGGTTTCCCTGAGCTTATTTTTAAAGCTATTTTTTAGAAAGGAAGGGGGGAGATCGTGACTTTATTATTTAGTTGACCGAAAGAATTTCTTAAAGAAGTATTGCTTAACAATCATCAAAATGAACAAGATTATTAAAATATGTTACAAATTTTGTTTTCTTTTTGGCCTCTTCCCCAAATAAAATTGATATATGACCAATCTTATGACAAACATTTCCACTTAATGAAACCTTAAAGGTCTGCAAATCTTTTCTTTACGTCTTTGACTTGTTTTTTAGAACTCTTTCAAGATCTAAGTCAATTACAGGAAACATGGCTTGCAGAAGGTAAGGCAAAAAAAAAAAAAAAAAAAAAGCAAACGCTTTAAAGGGAGGGAAAAGCAACTCTAGAAGGGGTGGGGGGAGTCCTGAACTTGCTGTCTTAATGTTCAGCCCAATTAATTGAGCTCTAAAAGAGCCACCTCATGTGTCATGCATACATTAGAGCCTCTGATCAGTTTGTCTTTGGGGAATCTGGGACTGCACTACCCAGTGTCATCACAAATTACCAGGAGGAATTGCTTGCAGCGCACAATCACATCTGCTTTTGGCAAGAACTAATGCACCACGACTTCCAAGTTCTAAGCCTCTGTTCAGATTTTAATTGCAATTGATCAGGTTTATATTATTGTACCTCGGGAGACCTCGAGCCAGAACGTGGCTAGCTGTTTCCTTCAGAGCAGCGCATGTCATTATTTGGTGTTCTGGTGGAGGACTTTTCTGATGGCAGAAATTAGTTTCTCTGGGTTCATCAGGACGGGATGCTTCAAGATTTAAGTGCCAGTGTCTTCTTTCCACCTTGTTCCCAGCACAGAACCATAGGTGTGTATCTAATACTTGGGAAATCTATGGCTTTAAAGTAAGTCTTCCGGGCTTGGAGGAATTTTTAAATGTTTTCTATTTGTTCTGTTATGTGATGTTGGTTCCAATTGACCTTAGCTATTATGTTACTTTTATTAGGGTTTAGTTAATCTAGCATGGGGACCTTTAAAGGCATTACTATTATTTTTTATTACTTTTAAGTAAAAATTTGCGTTGCAACCTCCTGTACCTTTTATTGTGTAAACTTTATTTTATAGCAACAATGACATATTGCTTCAGTACAGCTTTATACAACTTGAGAAATGTCTAAGGTTGAGGGACTTTGGCTGGTGTTCATAATTTGAAATTTCTTCTTTTGGACTTGTACTAATACATGTGAAATACTAATTTTATCCTAGGATGTGTTTGGTGGAAAACAAAGAAGATTATGGCTACTTAAACATTAAGGATAATTGCCTTTTTCCTGTCTTTATATGGGAACCTAGCAGTTTTGGAAACAAATTTTTCGGGCGGTTGAAAGAGGAAAGGGTCTCTTTAAATGGAAGTCAAGTGGTGCTGTTGCTGTTTGGGGCTGGCTGCTGTGTTTTATCAGTGATCTTGCTTGCGGTTGATCAAGTGGCTGTTAGCATGTAAAATAAGTTTCTTTGTTTTGCTGATATTCTAGTCTCCAAAGAGCTCTTGCAACCTTTTCTTTTTTCATCTTTTAAGTAAAATAGCTTTCCTAGTAGCCCTTCCAAAAAACGGTGATTGTGTTTGTATGTTAATGAAAGGTAAGTATTAATAAAAGTTTTGGTTATATTTAAAGGTCATTTTGCTGGTCTCTGTTAATGAAACATATTGCAATAGATTACTTATTATTGCAACATAAACCATCTATTTCAACGTAACTCTTCAATAAAAAATTGCACAGAGGTTCTTGTATTAACTTTTTGCTGTTAGCTTGCAAAGTTAAAGATTGTGAGACCATTGCATTTATGAGGAAGTGTATTTGCTTATCCAAAATAACTTAAAATATCCATTTTATTTGTTCTGGAAGGTTGGTTTGTTGTTTAAGATGTTTAAGTCATGTTGATTCCAAGTCAGTGCACTTGCTGGCAGATTTTGAATGTGCATAGCAACTCTGTTCCTGGAATTTTAAAATGGGAGAATCTGACAGAATCTTAACCTTTTATAATCAATTTTAGTACAGTTTTTTACTTTCAACTTCTTTTGTTTGTCACTTGGATAAGTAACTTGAATAATTTATCTGAGTTTATCTGTTCAAACTGCACTGACTGTTCTTAGTCATAGTTATTCACATACTGGTGAATCAGATCTGAAGATTTAACTTTATATAAAATAAGCCTAGATGGTGACATATATTTGGAGGAATTTGGACTTTGACTCAGAAAAGAATTCCTAAGTTTAAGAAGTTCAGAAATCAATAGTTGGACTGTTTTATTGAATACCAAGGTGGGCTACTATTTACAAATTATGGAGACCCATTTCATTTCTGAATAATTTTAATATTTCTCAAAATAGTTTACATTAATTTATCCTACCTAATAGTGAAGCGAGGCTTTAAATTTTTTTTACTATTTGTTAATAGACTACTTACTTTTATTTTTAGCAGTTTTATATAATTATATTTGCTTTAGCATTTTAACATGATTTATAGGCATCTTGGATAATAGTAGCTAAGAACAGATATCAAAATTACACTAGTTTATTCGTAGTTGCATTTGTCTATTTATGTCCCTCTGGACATCCAGAAATTAAAACATTGCCAAATTGGCTGATATGAGCAGTTTACATATTTCTTTTCATAATGCTTTGTAGCCAAGAAACTGACCATGGAGTTTTAAAGTATCTTGACCCATTTAAAAAAGATCATTGGCAATTAACCAAGTTTCTCCCATGAATTAAAATCACACTGGGAAATTAAACAAGTCCAAAAATCTTACAACACCTGAGAGTCCAGTTGGTTGCCATGTGTCATGAAAATCATGTTTAAAAAATTATCAAAGTCCTTAAATACTTGGGAGATGATATATCCAAGTGTGTTTTCCTATATGAATTTTATAAATTAAACCCAAAGTGCAATTTAGGGATTAGTCATAGGTAAATTATTATGGAATTAGGAAGTGTGTTTTGTGTCTAAGGAGAAACTGGGTTAAGACAGAATGGGTGGGGTTGGAACCAGTTATTTCAATTCACTAAAGTTCTCTCTAAAAATAGAATTTCATTTTCTCAAAAACTATTTCCAGAGATCTAAAATGTGTTTGTGAAGTCTGTAACTTTATATTAGCATCACTTTCCAAGTACTGACACTGCAGTTTAAATGTTTTTAACATTTTAACCATATTTTAAAATAATCACATTACATCCTGAAGTATATGGAATAGGTAACGTTTTCAGTGGCGCAGTAGCAGATTTAAAAAATGGAGAATATGCCTATTTGAAATGTTGCTCTATCTACTTCATATTGTAACTGTAATTATGTACAATATTTATTGATTCTTTGTCATTTGAATTAGATTGCTACTGACAGAAAGGCAATTTCAATTATTTGATCCCATGAAATAATGAGTTCAAATATCAATCCTATCAACATAGTAATGTCTTATTCTTAACAACCTGTTTTAAGTGGTACTTCAGCGAGTGATGTCCAAGAAATTCGTAGGTAAAACAGACCCTGTGGGCGTGTGTGTGTGTGTGTGTGTGTGTTGGGGGTGTCAGGGGGACAGGAAGAGAAGGATGTAAAACTGAATTTTAAAAGGATCGCTTTCTTCTAAAGTTTGTTATTAAAGCTTACTTACTAAACACAACTGAAAGAGAAATAAGAAATTTCATGTGCATCTAATGAAAATACATAGCAACTTTTGAATGCAATTTTCGCTGTTGGTCTAGATGTTCTTGAGATTGCCTTTTGTCTGTAATATTAAGGAAAAACGTCAAGAGTCAAGATTTGATGCCATCAGGGAGCGATAATTTTCAGTGGTGTTGAAGGGAGTCAAGTTTCATGATGACACCACACTTGGGTCCAAGTTTTATCTCCAAGAACAACCTTTCTACACGAAGGGTCCTTACCTCATGCAAATGAGAATTTTTCCTTTTGTTTTATGTGACCTTCAAATGATAATCAGGTAGAGATATATCTCCTTTTAAAAGTAGAGATTGTATGTCTTCACTTCAGGGGTTGATATTGTCTCATTCAAAGTCATTTATAATGAAGTAAATTAAGGAATAGGTTATACATATGGTCATCCAACAATATTCTGCAGTCATAATGTACACATTTTTGTTTTTCAAAAATTATACTGTAATTAAAAAAGGAACAACTGGGATGTTTTGTTTTCATGTGATGCAGGAAGAAATAAAAGCTTTAAAATGATATTTTTATGGGGTTTACATAAAGGAATTGAGAACATAAGCGCTAAATTAAAGAAGTATGTTTCATAGAATTGAACAAGTCTATTTTTCTTTTCTTTTCTTTTTTTTTTTTAAGGGGGGGCCACTACCTCTCTTTGATTGTACCAGGAAATGCTCTAAAATGTGAAAGAAAGAATTCTTTGTACTTGAATTAAAAGATAGCAGGTAGAGTAATGTATTATATTTCTAAATATTCATTGTACATACGTAAGTGCCTTTCATAGGCTTTACTTACAAAACAGAATGTTTTTTTTTTTTTAAGAATAGAATTTGGATTTACTGTAGCATAATAGAGCTTTTCCAGTGGGCCATAATAAATATTCATGAAATAATGATGAGCTTTTCTAGTTCAGTTACTGACAATATATATTATCTTGGAATTTATAATATAACTTTATTCTGTTTGACCTGTGTATAAACTTGTAATTAAAATCATCATTATCATCATCATCATCATCCTCAGACCTCTGTAGCACTAGAGAAAATATCTGGCTATAATCCACGGCTCTGATCTATCCTTCAGTTTTTAAGTCACTACAGGTCAGCTTAGAGTTAGGAATTGAAGCTAGTTTGAGACTAAAAATAGCTAAAACTTCTTTTTATTTCTTTGAGAACATACAGAATGTATTTAGCAAGTGTTAAAGACGTTATTGTCATGGGGAAAGTCTTCTTTATCTGTTTAAATATGTTTATAATTATGCATTAATTAATGCTTATACATTGGTACAGCCCTTTCAGTGTTAAAATCGGATGTGGTGTAAAACCAGGCTTAGTAGCCTCATGATTGTATTATTCATGACTTTGAGGTCCGGTTAAGGAAGGTTGATTCTTGTTTTACTTAAAGCTTACATTTATTCAGAAAAAGTTGTGTTTAACCCTTTGTTCAAAGTGAAATGCTACAAAGCAGCAATCTTGTAATCTTAGGAGAGAGAAACTTTGAATAACGGGCAAGGAAAGGAAGGCATTTTTAAAGTTGTTTTCTCTTGCATCCTTTCATCTTTTTCCTTTGCCTCTTTCCTCCCTTTCCCTTTACTTTTGTACATTTAAGTTTCTGTGACAAGTTACCCTATGAAGTAGGATGGGTTAAATATAATAAATAGATGGACATCATTTTGTAAACTTGTCATTTCTTTAAATGTGTACTTTCACGGACCTGCCCTCTGTTTGAGATAGAGCAATAAAACTGTGTTTATATTGCAAGTTCAAGTTGACTTGCGTTAGCTCTCTGGAAGGGTGTGACATGAAAAGATTGCGGTTGGGCCACATGGCTTGTGCTGGACCATGTTTTTGTGAATGGAGGCAGAACTCCAGTTTGCCCTGCCTGTCTGGAGGAACTGCTGAGGAGATCAGCTGTCTCATTCAAGGGCAGAAAGAATGACTCATACATCTTCCGCCTTGTTTGGCTTCAGGTCATTGTTACAGTGGATAGAACTGGTTTTAATTATACATTAACCCCTTTTATACTTGACATTTCTTTCATTTGTCATTTTTCCGCTTCTTTACCCCCCTCGCTTTAAGAGAAAACCCAACAGGCGCCTAGTGTGTGTAAAGAAAAAAGAAAAATTTTCCCCCCTCACCTGCAGCCAGCCTATTTAAATGCTCACCTTTTCTTACATCGTGATTATTATTTTATTTGAAAGTTGAAAATACTCATAAAATGAAGGCCAACTATTTAAAAATTGCCTACCCCCAACCCCAGGGAATTTTAAGAAAGTATATATATTAAAACTCAACAGTTAGTGATTCTGTGACATCTGGGTCATGATTACTATTCAGTTTCTTTATCATGATATGTGTTGCTGTGTAGTAAATGGAGAAAGAGAGAGAGAGAGAGAGAGAGAGAAAACCAACTTTGTATAATAATCTAGGTAAAGCAAATAGCTGAGAGTGCAGATACTCTCCTTTGAAAGCCCAAGTTCCGAGACTTGATGGCAACTTGTCTATTAATGTGCAATGATCTGATAGAGCCGTTCCAGCTATTACCAATAAAATCTACATGCTTCATTTCTCTGAAAGCCTTTTATTGGTCTTTTGGTATATACTTCTCCCTTCTCCTTTCTTACTCTTCCCTTTCCTCTTTAATTACAGAGTGTGGAGAAACATTTTCATTCCCCAAAGGTGATTATGCTACACATAGTTTATAATAGATAGTTGGGGGGGGGGGGATTTTTTCTTTTTCTTTTTTAGGTCGGCCTTAATTGTTAATTTTCAGCTTTGGAGTTGGTATGACTTGTCACAAATCTTTAGGCAGCTATCATTTGCTGCTTCACAGAATTCCCGTGAATTGAGGGGGAAAATGGAAATGTGTGCAGTGAGTGTGGCAATTCTTTGTCATATTTTCCTTGTCCAGATCCAACTTGTGTTTTTTGTTAACTTTACTCTAACTTTAAATTAGAGGTAGACGTAAGCGTTTGTCTGTTTAAGTAGCATTCTGCTTCATTGGGTCTTATTTGGGTTCTGAAGATTAGCTTCTGTGAAAAATGTGAGTCATGTGTTTTTTGTTAAAATTTTGTAATATGTTCAAGCATAAGTATTTATTCAATATGTTAAAGAGTTAGAACGGAAATAGCAATTTTTATTCTTTTTCAAATTGCTAGTTTGCAGCTATTTTCTGTGTATTTTGTGAGGTATAATTCTAGTGGCTTCTGCTCCTAAAGTTTTCCTTTGCCTACATGACCCATACAGGGCACACAGGCATCAGAGAGTTTTATGCCTTTCTTGAAGTGATCCTTACTGTGGAGTTTTAACTTTGTTTTATGATAGTAAGGGTGGGTGGGGGTGGGAATGTCTGGCCTTTAGGACATTCTTACCAGCCTATTTGTTACAAATATACTTTTGTTACTCAGCAGCTATTTTTAACTATCCTCGTAAAGAGATACTACATTTTTGTTAGGCTCTTGTAAATGTTAGCTTTTTTAAAGCATAATCATTGCTGGTTGATAATTTTTGCATCTCAACAGTTATGTCTGTTTAGGTGTGAATTTAGAAGGAAAACCAAAACGTGGGCATGATGGCAAAAATATGTAGGATTTGATTCTGCTTCCCTGCTGTTATTTATTAGATATTGAAAGCATTTTTGTAATTTTTTGGTGTGGAGACTTATTTTAAAGGGTACTTCTCCAGTTATAAATTGTGAGTCTATCAGAAAACGCAAGCCTACTCCCATGCAAGAAAAATGTTTATGGGTTATAGAATGCAAGGTACACATTTTAGCTGTTACATTTTTTTCATGTCCAATAAAATTCATTAGAAGTAAAGATATTAAACTTGCACTGTAATGATTGAGGAATTTTTGTGAAGTAGGAAGTGGAAAAAATGGGAAGAAGAAAATAACATTTCTTGAGTATCTGGCATTATCTGACATTTTATTTAGATTATTTCATTTAATCCTCACCAAAAAAAATTTCCATTATCGATATTAAACTCATGAGTCAAATGGAGTTCAAAGAGGTTACATATGTTACAGTTTACGTAGCTAACAAGTCATAGGACTATGGTTTGAAAGTTGCATGATTTTCATCAGTTAGGTATTAGATATTAGTGGACTACAAAGAGAAAACACTTCTTCAAATGTAGGCTGAAGACATAGGCATCAGTTATAATTTGGAAAAAGTTCTTAACTTGGTTTCCTTTTGTAGCAGAGTATGGGGATTGTCTTTCATAAGTTTTAATATTGCTGTACAGAAGAAAGTGGTTCGAAAATCAATGTCAGATTACATATATTTTTATAATAGGCAAGATTAGCAAAGGTTCTGTTCTTAATAATATAACATAAATTTTGTTTACCCAAATAATTCTTTAAAAAATATCTTATTAAATAAGCTGGGGGAAAGAACCTTTAATTATGTTATAATCTTTTTTTATTAGAACTTTTAAATGCAGAATTTCTTTATGTAGACTTTTTCTTAACTCATTGAATTACCAACCCAAAACATTTTCAACAGACTGATTATTAAGCATTCCTCCATACAGAATAGGCTCTTGTTAAAAAATTAATTGGCATTTGTTTAAATATGACCTGATTGGATAAAAAGTTTCAGTATTAGCTAATATTAGTAAAGTAATACTAATTAATCAGATCACAGCTAAAATTAATTAGGAAAGTAACCTAACTTCTATTTTATGTATGTGTGTGGTGTGCCCATTTAGGTACATGTGAAAACTTATTTTTGTAATATTCTATCAATTTGGAACAGGTTACTTTGATGTCTAAATCAACCATGATGGGAATTGTAGAAGTGAAACTGTTTCCTTGTGTTTTGATTACTGCTGAATGCGTCAAGTCCTTGTTATTTCGTAATTTTTTCCCTTACTAAACATAGGGAAGTTGTTTGATACTAGGACGGATGGAACAGTGATATTCTTTCTGTTAATGCTGAATAGCCACCAGGGAAATATTTTGCATGAAAGAATGGAGATTATTTGTATTGTTATGACCATGATCAATACGTATTACAACATTTTATACTATAAGACCAAAATCAATGACAAAAATGTAAGAAACTTGGTTGCTTATTTTGGCCACATTTAGGGCAAACATTTTAAATTATGGTAATTTAATTTGCAATAGATGGAACATAGCAAAATCAGACATTTTTATAAAGCAGAGGACTGTGTGTGGTAACCTCACATTACTTGAAAGAATTAACTTGGTTAAAGCAGGTACTTAAGCACTTTCAGTGGGTGAATTGGAAAACCTTTTACTCCAAACATATACTTTTTACTTGCAAAAAAGAAACACTACAGCTAATAGAAACCCTATAGCTTCTTTTATTTGGCATGTATCTCTTCTGGCTGACAGGTAAAATTCAGACTGACTGCCACCCATTGTATTTCTGACTTAGGTTTTTTCATTGACATCCATGATCGGTTCTATTTCCCTCCCCAAGTATTGTTGTCAATGCCAATTTAAACAGGAGCTTATTGGCAGATAATAATAGGTTTGATCTCAGTCTAAACACATCTGACGTGAAAGATCTTACTGGACATTCCTTATGTCTTGGCAGTTTTTCTCTTAATTTTTAAATTTTCTTTTTTCCTTCAGCTCAGGTACCTGACAATGATGAGCAGTTCGTACCAGACTATCAGGCTGAAAGTTGTAAGTATTGTTTGACTCATCTCTTAAGTTTTTCTCTTAGCTTTATTCCTTCTTTTATTCTTTCTCTTTTATTTGTTTCCATTTGCAATGCCTGTTCTTGCAAAGGTCAGTGCCTTTTTAGGCTAGTTTTATGCGTCACGTTGTGACATCAGCAGAATCCCTGTGTGATCTGAGCAGAGTTCCAACTAGGAGCTATGGAAAACTGGTCTGATTCCAACATGATCCTCCTTCCGGTGTTTGATCAGTATCCTTGGAGAAGAAGCAGGGGGAGATGCATAAATGTGCAAGCGGTTACTTCCCGTTTTCCAGGACGGTCCCAAGGAAAAGTCTGGATGCTGATGGGAGACAGTCAGCAGTCAAAAATTTATGAGATTATTGTTGTGAAATTGATAAAAATTCCAGGCCAAACATTCACTGGCCTGTTGTATTTATTTATTTATTTTTTGCATTCATGAACTTTGGACCCGCTTCGATGTCACTTTAGCCTCCGTTTATGGAAGCAGTCACTCGCTTCTCTTAGGATACCTCCTGGTGTCTTCCCTGGAGTGTGGCCGCAGGGCCAGCTGGCGGGGCATCCCGGTGCCTGGGCGCTCTCACTCCTGCAATTGCAGAGGGAGCGCTTGACTGCAGGCAGAGATGCCTCGGGTTTGCTTCAGATAGTGATGCTTCCAGCAGCTATTGACCTGCAGTGCAGACAGTGAAGGAAAGGGTATAGATGCCATCTTGATTCTGAAACTGACCTAATACACTGTTGTTCGCTTGGTGCCCTTTAAAGCTCTCACTTGCTTCGTTTGACATTTTCACAGCAGGCAGTGCCAACGGCAGAGAAGCAGGCTTAATACCTTTACTTATCCAACCCATGTGTTCACACCTCATAATGTGAATCTAAATACAAATACCTCGGTTACTTCAAGTAACAGGTGTCCGTAAATATTTTTTGGTTTGTGTTTTTAAAGATTTTATTCATTATTTTTAGATAGGGGAAGGGAGGGGCTAAGAAAGAGAGAGAAACATCAATATGTGGATGCCTTTCACCCTTCTCCAGCTGGGGACTTGGCTGGAGACCTGGCTTGCAACCTGGTTATGTGCCCTGGCTGAGAATTGAACCAGCAATGCTTGGGTTCGCGGGCTGGTGCCCAATCTACTGAGTCACACCAGCCAGGGCCTATAAGCATTGTTTTCAGCTTTTCTGTTTGGGGTCTGCAATTTCCCAGGTGGCAAGAGTGCTAAGAGCTTTCTTCCAGATTCTCTCCCACATTAAATATTTCAGTGCAGCTTCACTGAAAAACATCTTTCCTATTGTGGGAAAATATATATAACAGAAAATTTGCCATTTTATCCATTAAGTGTGCATTTCAGTGGCACTCACGTTGTTATGCAAAATATCAACAATACCCATCTCCTGAACTTTCTCATGATTCCATACCGACATGGTACTTGACTAAAAAATAACTCCTCGCTCCCCTCCTGGTAACTGCTTTTCTGTCAGCTTGATTTTTGAATATGAGAAGAGAATAGTGTTGCTTGATGTCTGAATATAATCATTAAATATTTTATTTCAAGAAACCTATACAGCATTGATTTAGACCTTAATTAGAGGCTGTTGGAAACTTCCAGAAGGATGATGGCTAAGGATGATGAGTAGGCAAGGCCTCCCCTTCATTAAAGTGTGGGAAGAGAATGGTCACATTTCCAACATTTCCCTTCCTATGGGGCTCTGAGTTCACTTTGAAAAACTAAACCTGTCATCTGTGTGGGAGAATTCATCTCACTGAGTCATCTTACTTCTCAAGAAATTGGTAATGATCCCAACCTATGCCAAATGCCAGGGTAGAATAATTACCTTAGGGTAATTTATTTTATTCCTTTTCTTAATTGACCTCTTTTTAGTTATTTTTAATTTCTTATTATTGACTTTAGAGAGAGGGAAGAAGGGAGAGACATAGATTTGTTGTTCCACTTATTTATGCATTCACTGGTTAATTCCTGTACGTGTCCTGATCTGGGATGGAACCTGCAACTCAGGCATGTTGGGGTGATGCTCCAACCAACTGAGCTACCTGTCCAGGGCTGGTTAACCTATTTAAAATTTTTTCTTATTATTCACTATTTTGTCTCCTTGAACTCTTTTCTTGTGGTCACAGTGCTGGGTTTTTTGTTTTTGTTTTTGTTTTTTTCCTCTTTTTATTCAATTCCCCTCTCTCACTGCACTCATCTCCCTTACCTCCTTTTCCTTGGGTCCAAACCTTTCCTTCTATTTTACACGTGATACGTCTACAATCCTGTAGACCTTACTGTGATGGTAGGAAAATATGCATCCTTACCATTCAGTATAGTAGCCACTGATCTCGTTGGTCGTTGAGCACATGACATGTGGCTAATGGGACCAAAGAAATTACTTTTTTAAATTTGTTTCATTACCTGGCTTTCTATAGGCACGTGTTGCTGCCGGCTACTTGCAGTGGCCGGCACAGCTCTCTCCTACTTTGTGATCCCTAGTCAGGTCTCCACTCAGCTTTCTCCCTGATCCAGCACTGGGTTCTTGTGCAGTTAGAAAAATGCAGCCCCTCAGCCCTCAGCTGAGTGTTGCTGCATAAAACAGTATTCACCCAGCAACCCCAGTCTTCTGTGTGTTACCCCACAGGTGGTTCTCACTCAGCAAGGCTAATGCTGAAGTCCTTGTTTCCTGACCAGCATCTCTTACTTTTGCTGCCTTTCTGAGTTGATGGTGTCACTATCCAAGCTGAAAAACCTTCATTTGTCCTCAGTCCTTCCACTTCTTCACCATTAACCTTAAATGGCTAACCAAGTGGTAGAGTCTACCTTTCAACATTATCTTGAATTTGATGGCCGCCTTTGTCTATTCACTGTCTTTGTTCACACCCACATTTTGCCTGGATGGAACTTGTAAATCTGCCTTTCAATTGGCATCCTGCCTTCAGTTTTCCCTCCTTCCAGTCCTCCCTGTCCCTGCTTGCTCTCTTGAGTTTGAGCCTTTCCAACCTTTCAGTCCTCCAGACAGAATAAACTCTTTTATGCCCCTTTGCCTCTGCACATGTTCATTTTAACAGCTTTTACTTTTGTTGTGCAGTTTGGTGAACTTCCTTCATCTCCTTCAAATCTTTCTTGACCTTTTTTTTTGTCATTCTTACCTTGTAGAATTAAACTCTATAACATCGTGTCTTTCTGTTCATTATATTACAATATTTTAGGTACATATCTTTCTTTGATATGACTGAACTTCTTGAGGATTAGGAAGATGTCATCTTCAGTATGCTTTGCATGGTCTAGAAGCACAATAAGTAAAATGATATCATAATCACAATCAGCTTCTTAGGGCTTATTTTTGCCCAGGGATTTTTGAAGTCCTAATTCCCTTCTTAAGGCAGAAACGGATGATCATACCTTAAAGCAATATATAGTCTCAGTCTAGAAAAATCGGCTGAAACTGAATGTTTATTTATTTATTTATTTTTTAAAAAGATTTTATTTCATCATTTCTGGAAAGAGGGGAAGGGAGAGAGACAGAGAGGGAGAGAGACATCAATGTATGGTTGCCTTTCACCTGCCTCCAGCCACAGATCTGACTGGAGACCTGGTTTGCAACCGTGTTATGTGCCCTGGCTGGGGAATCGAACCTGCGACCTTTGGGTTCGCAGGCCGGTGCCTTATCCACTGTGCTACCAGCCAGGGCTGAAACTGAATGTTTAAACCAAACATTTTTAGAATGCTGAGATTTCATTTTTACTTCATTAGTGAATACCTAACGTTTAACAGATATGGCTCTGGGACTTGTGAAGAAAACTTACAAACAAAGGTAAAATGAAATCTAAAAGAGTCTAATAAAAAGAAAGCGGAGGTGTGGTTTATTTCAAGTTTTCACTGACAGAAAGAACTGCTGTTAGATGATGGTGACCAGCCAGTTTCGATCTTGATTCCAGGTGGAAAGGGAAAGAGGGAAATGGTTTTAAAAAGGAAGTAGGGTGTATGGATAAGAGTACAGGGAGGATTTCTGGATGGAGAAAGTGATCAAATATTGGAACTAAAAGCGTCTGTCATCTCCTAAATGCCCTGTACAAATGTTTGATTCTAGTCTGTCTGGGAATGCTCAGTGGGCAAAGGGACCCCACCTCTAGGAATGTAAACTCCATTCTCCTGTGTGTCCCATCTTTAAATTCTATGAGGCTTTCTTTTCAAATGTGAATAATTAGATTTTCTTACATACCTCAATCAAACAAAATACTTCTGTTTTGCTTTTATTGCTTTAGGTAAGCATAGCTTTAGGAGAATGAACTGCAAACTTCTGCTCAACCTTGAATTATAGAACATATGTCTGATTGTAACGGATATATATCTGTAGAAGAATAGAGAATTGAGCATTCAGCAATTGTGAAATTTCAGTTGGGTACTCTAAAAACACCCCCAGGCATTGCTTTTCTTTAATTTAAAAAATATATCAGTTGGAAAACTAGAACATAAGGATGCACACTACACAGCTTGCTAACCTTTGAAAGATGCTGACTTTTAGAGCACATACAGATAATTAACAACAAGTGAAAACAAGCAGTCTCCCAAAGGTATATGAATGAAGGCTAAGAGAAACTATTGCATGGCTCTAACAACTTTGTCTTACAAACAAATCTTTTCAATAGTAGCCACTCCACTGGGGAAAAAATATAATT
This sequence comes from Noctilio leporinus, assembly GCA_004026585.1. NCBI lineage: Eukaryota > Metazoa > Chordata > Mammalia > Chiroptera > Noctilionidae > Noctilio > Noctilio leporinus. The sequence goes on from PVIW01003952.1 coordinate 63,920, forward strand.
ACTTTAAAATAGGTTTTAATCCAGAAGTAGTAGAATTATCTCTCTTCAGAAAGAGAATTTAAAAAGCAGCTAGGACCTAGGTGAGCTTTATTTTTCCAAAGTAGGTACAAATTTATATACAAACTAAATTTTTCTAAATCTTGTGTTTTAAATTTAATACATCAATAAACTTCGATTTTAAGGGATATACTTTAAATTTATCACTGCTGTTTTTAAATCTACAACCTCTCATTTCTTCATTACAAAGTTACGTGTTGTTATTTTTCTATGGCTATTTTTTCCCATTTGTTTCTATTAGTTCCTTTGGGTGTTTTGAGTGACTCACACAACCATTGGTGTTCTTATTTGCATGGTACATCTTCTCTGGACAGTCCCATGGGTATAGCCAGGGTTCTGGAATGCAAATCAATGAGAATAATGTCATTAAAGAAATAATAACCTTGACTCTGATGTATTTATGTAATTAAATACTAAAAAGTTTGCAAATTTCCATACTTTAGCGGAAATTTGTAATGTGTTCCCAGTGACCCATCTGAAAATAATCAAGACAAATCTGTGTGCGAGGACTCAACTGTTTAAAGCCACTATTCCATTGGTTATACTTTGTTCAAGTAAAGAAGTCATTGCTATGCTTCATTTTCTAAAGAATAGAACTTTGGGTCTTTTTGAACGGTGAGGTGGGGAAAAATAGGGTCCTGTACAATGCCGCTTCTTAACACATTGTTGACCAGTCATGAAAAAAACTTGTGTTTTCAAGCCTAACCATTGTTGACCCATTAGGAGTTAACTGTGCTTGCACATGTGTTAGTTTTTGTTATAAAATTGCTTGTCAACAATGTGTTAAAAAGCTGAAATCAGACAGGTCTACGCAGACCCTGACTGAATAATTTATTTTATATTAACATGACTTGCCCCAGAGAGGAAAGTTCCATTTCTGCTTTGTATTTCTTAATTTTCTGCTTTTCTACTAAACTGCCTTCCTGCACTCTTGTTCCTTTCTACACATGTGAGTACTTTATACAAGTTTTCTTTTCAGTACTAATTTTGAAACCTTTCTTGCCTGATTAAATTTTTGGATATGACTGGCCCGGAGGACCTTCTCTTTTATTTCTTCGATTGTTTATACCAGAAGGTGAGCACACAGGCAGAAATTCCATTTCTGGAATTTGAGAACATTAATTGGTTACTGTGCTATGTTTTGTCTCCTTTTTAAAAAAAATTTTTTTTGAGGAATATTTAAACCTGTCACGGTAGTCAGACTCACCCATTCAAGGATGCATTGTCTTCTGCCTGCCTTGTCTGAGATAGTATGCTGAGATTTACAATCGGCTTTGGCAGGTTTTGTTCTTTGCTGTGTTTTCTCTTCTGTTGTTTTTGGGTTGTCTGTTGCTTTGGTTTTTGTCTTTTCCCGTTTTTCCTTGTTACAGTTTAAAGCAATATATTCATGGAGGCAGAAAAAAAAAATTCCACTAATAAGATTATTCCCCATTTCACACTATCCTAGTCTACACACAACCACTTTTTTCCCTTTTAATTGTCCTAAATACTACATAATAAGTTTGTCTTACAACTTATTATGTCAGTTTTTAGGTGTTACCTGTTGCCCTTATCAGGCAGAAAAGCATTTTGGATAAGGGTTAATTATTTTCCTGAAATGAATCAGCTGTGTATTGTACGTGAGTCCTGTAACCATAATCACCCTCGAGTATGAATAGGGATCTTTCGGGAAGCACGTGGCTTCATGTTCCTAATCCTGTGAGAGTTTAACTTTTTCGGGGGGGAATTGGGCCCCAAGTATATAGGGAGCTGTTAGATGATTCTGATGCGGACCTTCCATGGAGCACAGGGTAAATATTTTGCCTCTTCTGCCCATTTACTCATGCGCGGAATAAAGACGGCAGCATCTGTCCTTTGCAGTGAAGTTGTATGATAGACTCCGTTGTTCTTACACAGGTACAGTTCATTATGCAATAGATGGGCTTTCTGAAAAGGCTCCATAAGTAATATATTATCATGTGATTATTTAACGATACCAGGGAATGAAAAATGAAGTTGATGTAAAAATTGTTTCTTAATTTTTCGCACCTTTGCGAGAGTTATTTGGATTTTGCAGTTTCGAAGACTGTTTTCCTGTGTGTTTGCTCTCACCTGGTGCTACGGGCATGTCACTGCAGACCGTCACTCTGTGTCCAACTAGAAGCAATTCTGGTTTAGGAGGACACCTGGTCAATGGAGAGCCTTGCGCTGGCTGGTTAGAGTCAGGCACTGGGACCCACCCTGTTCCGGGGCAGCCAGGAGGGCCGGCTGGTCTCAGCCAGCTCACTCTTTTGTGGGTGGTTCACAGCTGCCGGACGGACGGAGGGAGCCCAGAGGCCGCCTTTGCAGCACATCAGACATCGTAAGTGCGGTGCTTGATTGTTTCACAAGCAACCTATTTTTCAAATCAAAATAAAACCCCAGTGGGGAAAAAGACTACACCAGGCAAGAAATTTTGTTTTAGATCACCTACCAGAAATCCATCAAGTGCGATAGAAAAAGTCTTAATTTATACACCTTGGGCCTGTCAGTTAACCTTTATTTACGTCTGACAAGGAAATAAGTCTCTCAGGTTCAGGACCCAGGATGATTTCCTGTGAGGGTGATTTTTCCACACTCAGGAAAAAATGGAAGCCCTGGATGGTGGCTCAGTGGATAGGCGCTGGCCTGCAAACCCGGAGGTTACAGGTTCGGTTCCCAAGTCGGGGCACATAACCAGGTTGCAAGCCAGGTCTCCAGCCAGGTCTGTAGCTGGAGGCAGGTGAAAGGCAACCATACATTGATATTTCTCTCTCTTTCTTCCTCCCTCCCTGCCCTTCTCTCTGAGAATAATGTATGGCTAGAAAATGACATTAATTTTAACGAAGTCAGTTCTTAAAGAACTTGACAAAATTTTAGTTTTACTAGTTCAGTTTTCCTCAAGTAGATAGTTCAGATGTAGCATCAAGTGACACCCCCCAAAAAACAAAGCAAAGCAAACCTTCCCTGCACAACTTGGAGTTTGGTGTTCCATTTATAGCTGAAAGCTAAAATTGTATCTATTTCAACCGAAGTTTTTAGCTTTTTTCTTTCCTAGTTACCCTCTTTAATTTTCCCTTTCGCAAAACAAATTATCCTACAAATTGACTTCAGAAACATGCTCAGAGGAAGTATGTCAACAAATACTTTCCACTCACCCTGCCTATAATTAGTAACAAATTATTTTGAGAAAAGTGATCTGCGCCACTTCAGTTGAACTTTACTCAGTATTAAATAAGTATGTTGTTATGCAGTAACTGGACTTGGTCTAATAGCCAAACAGTTTGCGTTGGACAATTAGGTAAGGAATGGAGGTGGAAAATTATTTGAAGAACCAAATATTATTTGTTCTAGTGTTTATATACACATACACTTACATACTGTGATGAATAAAAGTTTTTGCAAATAAAACCAAAACAGTCATGAAAATAAGTACCTTTTGGGGCCACCATTTCATTGAACATGTAAATTTCTTGCAATAAGATCTAAAGAGGAAAATAATCTGCATTGAACCGATTCTTTATTCAAATAGTATGTTTAGTGTTTTTATGATTTTTGTATCACTTTCTCCACTTTTTTCTTTTATAACATTGAAAATGTACTTGACATGCACAGTATATATTTGCTTCTCTCTGTTACTGAATTTGCTCCTAATGAGAATTTGTACTGTGTGTTCCTAAGTAAAAATGATTGGTTTGATATGGCGGTTTTTAAAAAATTGATGAATTTTATACCCCAACAATGACAACTTGCATTTGACATTAGCTGAAGGCACTGTTAACTCAAGAAATCAATTATTGATGATCTATCAGGGATTAAAAGGCCTGTTTATACAATATCTGATGAAACTTTAAAAGTAAGTTGGTGTAATCATTTTGTATGCAATCTCATCTGAATGTTATTTAAGGCCTAGCAAAGAAGTTCATTTTGCTATAGATGCTACATTGTTAATTATTCAGAGGTTTTCTGGGTTACTTTTAGTTTTTGGCTTTACAGTCCTGTGAGGAGTGATTTTTTTGGTCTCTAAAAAGAGGCTTGACTTTTGATTGTTCCTTTGCTTTTGTCTTAATGTAGGGAAATCTTTTATTCATACTTCTTTTTGCAAAACTGGAATGCTTATCTTACAAATGTGAACCATGTCCATTATCTTCATTTTTATGCTTTTAAATAAGAAAAATAAATCTTAGCCGTTTAATAGTTCTTATTTTACTGGAGATTTTAATCTTTTTATTGATACATATTTCTACAGTTATATATATATATATATATATATATATATATATATATATATATATATTTGAGGATGCTAAATAAGTAGAACAAGACTAAGCCTTTATTTCATCGTCAAATACATTTTGAGCCTCTTATGTGTCGTGCTGCCCGTAGGCACTGGTGATGCAGTGGTGGACAAGTTAGAAAAATACCTCTGCTCTCAAGAATCTTACATTCTTCACTGTGAGTAACAGATAGTCTTATTCATCCCAGGTCATGGGATATGAAATGTACAGGGGGCAGAGTGGATGCATAATCATTGTGTATTTAGACATTGATCTATTACACCTGAATAACATGGACTTTTTAAAAGTTTTATGTTAAGTTCCACAAAAAGAAAACAACCCATAATGCTCAGAGGTGTGGCCACTGGATTTCCCACTATGTGACTGTCAAGTGTCTGTGTTCACACCCCCTGGTCCTTTGCCTTAATTTCTGTGATGGAGGAGTAGGAAGAAAACCTTATGGCTTTTTAAAAATCATGTGCTCTAATGATAATTACATATACAGAACATTGACCTACTCTACCTTTTAAGATTATACTAATTCTTTAAGATTCGAGTTAGATATCATTACTCCTTGATTATTTTATTCAGAATTAATTATTTCTGTGTGCCTGTAAGTGCTTTATGTACATACCCATTTTAATACTTTTTCAGTTGGCTTGTAGAGGATGCATCATGTCTTCCTCATGCTTGTATAATTCATGTGGTATTCAGTGAATATTGAATGAATAGTTAATTGGGTTTTCAGAATCTTTAAAAAAATGCACAGGCAGCTTAAGTTGTTTGAAATCTAATGCATGTATCTGCTTTTATTTTCCCATGTTTCATATTTCTTTGAGAGGTAATGGAAAGCTGTTTGCATTTATGTAACATTAGAGCTAAGTATCAGTTATCAGATTAGGGCTCTCTTATAAATATTATTTGAGATTTATAGTACATTTCTCAGTCATCTCTAGTTAGCGCAAATATCCTGAGATAACTTGGTATTGTTCTCTATATAGAGAGAAATCCAGGGCATTAAATAATCAGGTAACTAAGGGTGTGTTGGAAAAAATGGTTGTAGGAAAGCAAAATGGGAGAACTTGGATTGAGGAACTCGGTCTGTTTTCATCTAGGCTGCATTGCTTGTAGTTTCCTGTCACAAGGGTTTTCACTTTCTTAGCCAGACTTTGAGAGATTTACAGCTATACTGTATATTTTCGTGCTGTTTAAGTGCAGTTGTTGACCTCAGAAATGGTTCAGACCTGGCACATTTTCCTCACCGTGGGAGAAGATCTGCTCGCAGGTTAAGACCTTTGGAGCAGCAGTAGCTGAGTATAGTTACTATTCGGAGCAGTGGCACCCATGGGAGTCCCAAGTCTGCAGCTTGAAGAGACGTTATAGTTTAACAAGATCAAAACTCTTTATTTTAAAGATGAAGAATGGAAATTCATAAAGGTTGCTGGGCTGTCTCTGAGTTTGAAAGAAAGTTATATGCTCTTGTATGTTAGAAGGATAGCAAATAAGAATCATATGAACTTAGATACTTTCAGTTATCTGTGACCTTTTATTTATCCACATCTATTTGTAATACTGGAGTAAGAAATATTTTTTCAATCATTTTCCTATAAAGTACCTTTAAACCTTTCTGCCTCACTAGCACAAATCTATATTTGTTGGATAAAGGAGTGAAATCAGTTGGATATATCTTTTTTTTTTTTTTTTTACTCGTTTTAAGAAATTTTATTTATTTTTTGGAGAGAGGGAGGGAGGGAGAGAAACATCAATGTGTGAATGAAACATCACTTGGCTGCCTCTCACACACCCCCAGCTGGGGACCTGACCTGCAACCCAGGCATGGGCCCTGACCGGGAATTGAACCCACAACTTTCAGTTAGCAGGCGGGCATGACATCCAGTCAGCAACATCTGCCAGGCAGTTTGATACATTTATGCCAGGCTTTTGTTGATCTACTTTACCCATTTCAGTATGTCTCTATGTAATTGTTAGTTTACCATTATTTCAGTTTTTCCTATTAAGTGTGGTCAAGTTTTATAAAGCAGTACAACAGTCTGGATACATTTTGATCAGAGAGAAATGTATATCCCCCCTTGTCTACTTTCCTCCCCTGAACTTTTCAACACTGACATTTAGTTCTTAACCATAAGATGCTCTTAAATTTTCCTCCAGCCACAGAGTTGTCAGCAAAAGTTCTGTTCCGTGCCATCAGTGGCACCAGACTGGTTAAAAGTGACTCATTCCTATCAAGATGTATGGATAATGTTGAAGTAAACCTTTTAATAGCATTAGCTTTTCCTTTGAAATGGCGGTCATGCTGTGAAATGAACTTTTACTGCTGTTTGAGGCTGTTTTTCTTCATCCACTTCCACACAACAGCCTTATTATGTTGATTTGATTTGACTCCCTAGCCCTTGGCACTGGGGCTAGAATGTCAGGTGACACAGTTGTCTCAACTCCTGAGTCTGCAGGAAAAGCCAAGAAAGTGGATGTCGTTGCTCTGGTGTTCTGGGTGTTTTTGCCTTTCTACAGCTTCCCACGTTCTGTGTTCTCCTAGGGTAATCAGACCCTGCTTTCCTTCCTGAAAGCTGTACTGTCGTTCACTGTTTTATTGTAGATTAAAGGCTGGTGCATTAGAAGGTTATCAGCCAATCAATACATTTCAGTCCTCCCATCTTGTGATAAAGCTGTTCCATTGATCAAAGTGGAAATTCAGTCCCCTAGCTTTCAAGTGGCAGTTTCTGAAGGTTTGGATAATGTGCTTATGGACCGTATAGCCCTGTCCTCTAATGTACATTTAGAGGTAGTCATATGAATTTATGTGTGTGATGTGCACATAAGCAGGTCCTCATATGCCAGTGTTTTCATCTGTATTTTATTTGAAATAATGACTTCTCACTTAACATTTTTGTCGAATTCTAATTGTCAACAAATCTTTCTCTAATTATCTAAAACCTTTTTCATTAGGAATAATATTAAAAATGCCTCTGAAATCTCTAATGTAAAATTTCAGTAATTATAAGCATAAGATAATAGGCATACATGCTTTGCTTATGATATCAGAAAATATTCTTATTTTCCCATTTATAGTTAAGTGGATAATAGTTTTAGAATCTGGAGATTTGGGATCTTTATTTTGGTAAAATGCAGCCTGCTCTTTTGGTTAAACTTCTACAGTGGATTTTTTTACATAATGGAAAATAAGTTTAACTAACAAACATTTGTAATGCCAGGCATTATGCTTGATGAATGGTGAATGCAACATTAGTGATAATACTAACCCCTTACGTTTGTTGAGCAATTTAGAATTCATAGTTTCCTTTCACATCCCACATCTTGTTTGCTTCTCACAGAGGCCCTGGGATGTAGGCTGGGCAGATGAGGCTCATACAGGTTTATAGCAACTCCCAAAGTCTCACAGATAGTAAATGGTAGAAGTAGAAGCAAGACAGCTTGTTACATTTTCTCTTTGCATCCTAGCAAAATGTGCTAATGAGTCATACATTGCAATGCTAAGGTTATACAAGTGAATGAAATACTAATAGCTATTTTTTGCCACATGCCTGTACACATACATAAATTTGTATATTTGTATAATAGAACCAAATATGGAGAATGGAAAACTTCAGACACATTGCTTACTATTTATAGAGTTCACCTAATTTATAATGTACAAAACAACACATGTGGAAAGCAAGGGCGGAGTAGACAGCCCTCTAAGAACCCTATGTATGACTCTGGAAGTTTTTATCCTCATGCTTTGAATTGTAGAGTATGTATGCATGAACCTTCAGCTTCAGGAATCTTGAATGTTTGCTTGACAAAATTATATGCTCTTGAAAGAAAATCTTTAAATGTTGGTTTGGGACACTTTATCTTTGGGCATTGTATAACTTGGCCAGAAAGATTTGCTGATATCATACTGAAATTGATTGAACAGCACATCTGCCATTTCATCTAAAGCCACTTTTCAAATATCTATTTGTGTTATTTTATATATATATACATATACATTATATATGTATATTTATAGTATTAAAGCTGTGTAATAAAAACTGATGTGATTCTTTCAGGGGACTGAATAGAGTGCATTGCTTAAAAGCAAAGTATTAGACTTAGGACAGTTGAGTTTGAATTTCTGCTGTTTAGTAGGTGTGTGACCTTGTATAAGCAAGTTAAGATCATTGTGCCTCAGTTTTCTCCTGTTTCAAAAAGGAGTAATAATGTTACCTACCTCTAGGGCAATGATTTTCAACCGATGTGCCACAGGAATTTTTAAAACATGCAATCCCTGACTACTTAGTCAGGGGCACTGACCTCTTTTCCTTAGATTGTCAAATTTAAAAAAATGACAACAGCCAACACAATAGCCATCTGTTGTGAATGTCCTGTTTTGAACCATAAATTTATAGGTCATGTAATAAGAGTTGGCATCTTATTGATAATATCACATAATAAGTTTGCATCTGATTGGTTAATTCTTGATACTGAAAGTCATTATCTACAAGTAAAAGCACATGATTTTCTAAAAAGTTATTTTGGAGCAAAAATGGTAGGTGGTTACTATTATATTTTTGTAAATTAATCAGAATTATAAATTTTTTGTCAGATCGGCAAAAAATGTATTTTTTTTTTTTTTTTTTTTACCATACAGAATTTGAAGTTGTGTACAAATGCCATGAGATGAAAAGGGTTGAAAATCACTGCTCTAGGATAATTTAAGTACTAGGGTAACTTGTTTACGTTTATATGAAGTATATGTCTGGCAGACAGAAAGCACTGCATATGAACTTTTATTCTATCTTTACATGAATATATATGAAATACATACAAACAAAATTCATGTTATAATGGATCATATAATTCATTTCAATTAGCTTAACTTTCTGTGCTATTTTGGTGTGTTTATTTTTGCCATACTCAAATATTGTATCTATCAGAATCAACTTGTAAGTTGTATCAACACGTACGGTGCAATAGTTATAAGAAAGATTTGCTGCTTTACTATTGACCACGCTAACCAGAAGACACTTGGAACTATTATTTGCTCAAAGCAGCTGTAATTTCTACAGTAGGGGTTCATGAACAGTTAGTTGAGCTGGAAATACGGTATTTGAAGTACAGGCCTTGTTAAAGGATCAGTAAATAGCTTATGTTAAAGATTATGGGTTATGAGTCCTGGCTGGTGGCACAGTGGATAGGGTGCTGGCCTGTGAACCCAAAGGTCACTGGTTTGATTCCCAGCCAGGGCACATGACCAGGTTGCAGGCCAGGTCTCCAGCCAGGTCTGAGCTGGAGGCAGGTGAAAGGCAACCATACATTGATGTCTCTCTCCCTCTGCCTCTCTCCCTTTCTCTCTCTCTAAAAATAACAAATCTTTAAAAAAAAGGATTACAGGTTATGAATCCAGGTTGATCAAGAGCACCCTGATTTGTGATTCTTGCAAAATTGCTTGCATCCTCAATGTTTTTGTTGATTTTGGAAGCGGATGTGTTCATCGAAAGGCAAAAAAGTGTTGATTTTTTCAATTAAGATGCAACCTTTACAACGCAAAGCAATAATAATTATAGGGTTCACTCAGCCTGAAGGAAAAAATTTCACTAGTTACATAGCAATAATCAAGATGAGAACTATATTAGAAGGGGGTTAATTTTATGATCATCTCTTATTTAAATAATAAAAATTAATCCATGGAACTTTGCTGTAACACTACTTGCAAAGAAATTGTATTCAGCTTTAGATACGGCCTCTGAAAGCTCATTTAAAAGTAATTGGCTATTTAAATTGTGAATGACCTAAGATCATCTTTATAAAATAGCACTACTTCAGTGAAGCAATTATTAGGCAGTGGCTGAGCTTCTACCAGACCACATATGTTTGACCCAACGTACCTGGAAAGTAAGTGATTGATGTACTGATTAAATGAGGTATTTTATGTCAAGATTTTGGGACAGAGTATTTGATAACCCAGTAGCTTTAGAGAAGTAAGACATTATCAATATCTATAGTATATAATATGTACTGTTTGGAGACCTCAAGACCTTACAAGTTCCAGGAACAGTTTCATAATAGCAATGCCAATATCAGTGAAAAAGAATTCAAGAGGATGGCCTTTGATTGGCCTAGCTGTGAAAAGATGGGTTTTTGATACCAGTCCTGCTACCTGCTACATGCTGGGACTGTATCGTCCCTAGACAGATAAATGAACGGATTGTTCTCCATAAAGTAAGTTAACCCTCCTCTCCATTACACTTTACTACCAACCCAGAAGGAGGAAACTACAGCTAGAGCAGCATATACATTACAAATTTGTGGAGGACTCTGTTCCCTCTCTGGTTGTATGGATGTATGAAGGTTGTCTGTGCACAGCAGTCTAAGTTTTCTTCAAAAGGGCATAAACATTGTATTCATGACCACCAATGGGGGGGGGGGTGGCAGACAACTATCTTTTAAACCAAAGCTTAGAATCATTTTATTTTAGGTAGAATATTGCTTTCATAGTTATAATGTTGAGATAAATATAAACAAATATTTAAGTATTTAGCATTTACTTACATGCATTTTGCATGCAAAAATATGTAACAACAACAACACCGGACCCATGATCTCTGTCTCAAAGGGCTTACTGGGAAGCCTGGAAGAAGAGGAAGAAACCATTCAGGGATAGTTCAACCACCCTGGAGTGAGGACTTAACACAGCAGCCAAGAGTATACATAGGTTCCAGTGTTCCAGTTAGGCACCATGCCCCTGCCTGTTTGTTTTTAGCCCGGTGGCCTTGGTGACCTACTTAATCTCCCAATGCCTCCATTTTCTCAGCTCGCAGAGCGGCTCCCAATAATAAGGATGTACTAGATATGGAATAGGGAAATAAGTCATAATTATTAACACCATTGCTATGATAATATTAACCATTAGAAATATTACTAGAACTTGAATGTTGCCTTTTATAGTTTGTTTTTTGTTTGTTTTTTCCATCAAGAGGTCAATGTAGATTGGAATAGTTGAGAATGGCTTCATGAAGAAAAGGAGACATGACCTGGAAGCAGAAACCCAGGCTCATGAAATAATTAGGAATGAAATGAACCTAGAGATGACCCACCCTTGATGGACAGTAATAACTAATACTTGTACAGTGTTCACTGTGTGCTTTATGTATACCTTTATGTATCCAGTTTTCACCATAACTTTACTTAGTGGAAACTACTATCTTCTTTTTGTCAGATGAGATGGTTGAGGTAGAGAAGTAGTTCAGTGGATTGTTTCTGGTCACACAGTGGCCAAGCTGCAGGCCTGAATCTGGAATTGACATTCTGACCACAATCCTACACTGATTTAGTCAAAGCTGTGAGCTAAATATAGATAAGGTGGTCAGGCAAGAGTCTTGCCCAAAGTGACAAGTATTTGGTGTAGAAATGGGACTTAATCTTTCCTGGTACCTAATGGTCGCTGCTTCTGTGTTCACTGTACCTACTGTGGCTCTTTAAGATTTGCTGGGCTTATTGTAGTGATGTAGGGAGGCTGGTAAGGTGGGGTGGATCCAGGTAAGTGCTTTAACGTGGGCGCCAGCATTTCCTGGCCATACCTAGAGGCAGAGTTTGGAGATAGGTGTGCATTGGATAGTGCCAGAGATGAACTTGGAAAGGTCAAAGTCAGCCACATTTTGTGAGTCTGCAAAAGTCAATCAGATGTATTTGGAGTTTATGCCTAAGAATAAATGCCCCAGCCTGAAAATGGGTGCAGATGAAAAACTACATCTCATGTTACTGAGGAAGGGACAGGGAGAGAGAAAGAAGAGCAGGAGGGCATAACGTAACTTTTGTAAAGGTCATTTACCATATTGGCACACTGTAATAAACCATGTAATAAACCACATTTAAAACAGATACCTACTGTCCTGGCCAGCGTGGCTTAGTGGATTAAGTGCCAGCCTGTGAACCGAAAAGTCGCTGGTTCAGCTCTTGGTCAGGGCACGTGCCTGGGTTGTGAGCCAGGTCCCCAGTTGGGGGCATGCAAGGGGTAGCTGATTGATGTTTTTCTTCCTTTTCCACTCCTTTCCCCTCTTCCTAAAAATAAATAAACAAGTAATAAATAAATAAAATCTTTAGGAAAAATAACTACTAAATAATGCACATGTGTTAGAAATCGTATTTATATCAGTGGAATCTAATGTGGTAATTCAAAGAAGTGCGCTCTGGCCAAGAATTGATGCCTGCATTGTAAGGGAAGAGGAGAGTCGAGGACTTCATGTTTATCCCAACGCACACCCTCAATTTACAATGCTGCTATTAACTTCAAAGGGGCGAAGAAGGTCATGCAAACCAGGCCTATTATGTTTATGATCATACAGTTGTTTTGCAGGTGGTATCCATGTGTTTCTCCGAAGCTCATCTTTTCTGTTTGCACACATGGGAGGAGAGCAAAGTACTCTTTTATCTTCATATTTCTCTAGTTTCTTGGAACTGCGTGTGACAAAGGAGGCCTGTTTAAATCTTCTTTGTGTAAGTGCTAATCTGAACTGCTGAATATCTCAGCTGGCTACAGTATTTGACACCCTGAACAGTCCGTCACCTAACTCCTGGAGCCATAGCAGACTCCTTGGCAGAGCTCTTGTGTTCTGAAGAATTAGATTGTTTTGGAATATAAAATGCAGTGGAATTCGAAAAAAGAAATCCATTCTACTCCCAAGTTTCCTACACTGTGTTGCATTGGTAAACCGTTCAGGGGCTTGTAACAATGGCTGTCATCATTGTGTAACTGGGTCACAGAGTTACAGGGGAAAAAAAAAAGTGTTCCTATATCATCTGTAATCAATTACAGATAGATTATAATGCACGTTATAATATCTGCACATTCACATAGGCGTACTGTTCACATCTAAGAATCTCAAGTTAAGTTTAAATAGGGACTTTAGTTTGACATAGCAGTAAATATAGTTTTGACAGTTTCAAAGTAAGATTGCATGGAGTGTTCAGATCTACCACCGTTTGAAAGTACAGAACCACTTCAATATACTTTACATCCTAAGAAGTTTTATCCTAAATTTTAAAAACCCATAGGGACATATAATGCTAATATTTAAGTAAAATTTGTGTGAAAAAATAAATGCAGAATTTATTCCCCACTCAGTATATTTATGTATTACGAACAACATAATGCAAGGATTAGTGTGACTTGATATGTATTTTGATGTTACTACAAAATGCTCTGCTTAAGAGAGAAATCAAAAGATTGGTAACCTTCAAATATTATTATTTCCGTGCTGAAATTTTCTATTTGCAGTAACACCTGTAAAACACTTTTACCCAGTTATGCTCTACATTTTATGTTTCAAGTGGTAATCTGATTTCCCCTTATTTGTAGTTAGCAAGTTGAAGTAAAAAGATAAACGTTGGAATGTGGCCATGACGCTATGGCCACAGAGCCAAATTTAGTAACTGGTGAGATGTCTTGGTTCCCATCAGACAGGGCCTGCCGGTCCTGAAGGATCAGAATTATCTTATTATGGAGCTTTCTCCTGTCATGTAGTTTCAGGGGTGCATATGTGGGACAGTAAGAAAAAAAGAAAAAGAAACAGACATCCTTTGAACTGTCAGCTAGGATGTTACCGATACATTATAACTGTAACGCGTAGTTAAAAATTTAAGGATAATTTCCTGTCACATTCAGAAACCTGCGTGGAATCCTGTAAATAGAATGAAAATTGAGAAAATTTCTTAGGTTACAAGTGTAGATAACTAATGAATAATTGCATCACACTTGATTTTATTTTCGGCTGTTCTAACAATTACATATCTCTGCATCATATCAACTGAGTCAAATATGATTGTAACTTCATTTGAATACCTTAATCTAATTTGGGCTGCAGGGTATAGAAACCGCATTTCACAGGTTGTATATCCGTGATTAAAGTACTTCTCAGTAGCAGCTCATTGTAACGGTTGTGAAGGTAGACAGGAGTCATCTCTTAAACTCCTTATGAAATACTGTAATCTTGATTCAGACTTAATGTTTATTCCACTGTTATGCCAATGAAAAATTTTAAATGTGTCTCTATAGGGAAAACACATACATTTTAATCTAACATATTACACATTTTGGAAAAGAATTTTATATTTAAAGGAAATGATATTAAAAAAGAGTATGTTAAGAAATAAAATACTTAAAAATGCTAATATAATTCGAAAACCCTTGGCTCCAGTAAGTTTTCTTGGGATTATATCCTTTTGCTATGGAAATGAGATGTGTGTGCCCTGATCATTTATATTGGCTTCCTATAAATCACACAGTAAAGTCACTTCCTTATGTAATTTATCTTACATGGTAACTATTGACTATAGTTTACGGCCTACCCAAGGCTCTCTTGGCTGTCATTCTTTGTCAGTGTTCAGTTTGCTTGCTGCTTGTTTTATTGGTGGAGGCTGGGCTTGTGTCAGAAGAGACTTTTTATATTTCATTTTCTGAAATTATTCTTGTACTGTCATTGTTTTTTCTAATTAAAAAAATATTTATTTGCGAGGGAGAGATAATCTGTTGGTTGTTCCACTTATTGATGGACTCAATCGTCGATTCCAGTATGTGCCCTGACCCGGGATCGAATCCACAACCTTGGAGTATTGGGACAGTGCTGTAACCAGCCGAGCTTCCTGGCCAGTATTTATTGTTATGAAATGACAAAATGGAGGTGTACTGATAAGATTGTAACACTTTAGGAAGCAAACAGTGCTGTACTTAGCTGTGAATCGTACTTTTTAAGAGTCTCATGGATTTTCTTAAGGAATTTTGGCTAGTATCAATATTATCTGTTGTACGGAGAAGAGCAATGTACTTATAAAATGTTTCCACATAACAGTGATGACTTTTTTCCTTCATAAAGGCTATTTTGGGATTAAAAAGTATGGCACCCAAACCATAGGGTTTTTTTGTTTGTTTTATTTCTCATGCCATCTCCTATTTTCTTTTAAGGGGATTTAATTTTTTTTAAGACTTTATTCATTATTTTTAGAGAGAGGGAAAGGGGGGGAGGGAGAAAGAGAGAAACATCAATGTATGGTTGCCTTTCACCTGCCTCCATCTACAGAGCTGGCTGGAGACCTGGCTTGCAACCTGGTTATGTGCCCTGACTGGGAATCGAACCAGGGACACTTGGGTTTGCAGGCTGGTGCTCAACCCCCTGAGCCACCAGCCAGGGCTAAGGGATTTAAATTTGATAAAGTTAAATGGACCCTTTTCCTTATGGGCTAAATACTTCACGCGAAAGTTTTTCTATAAGAGCAGTGATTCTTCATGGACACAGCTCTAATAATGTACATTAAATTTAATATTATAAGCCATTTGTAAAGAAAATCTTCAGACTTATTTTGGGGAAGAAATTATAAATTTAGGGGCCAAATTAGTAGTTTAACTAAAATGTGTTTGCAGGGTTTACCCTCACTAGTATTAGCAGCTGTAACGGTTGTAACAGGTGACAGATAATTTCCTTTTAAGAAGGTGTTTATTGTCAGAAAAATTTCAAAGTTTCCTTTGTAATTACTCTGCCTTTGTTATGTTGGCAGCATGTAAAGTTTTATTGGCTCTTACTGAAAGGTACTGTTTTTTTGGCCTAGCCAGCTGGCTTTCTTTTTTTAGGTAAACTTTTCTAGCTCTGGTATTAAGAACATGTTTTCAACTTTGTCCACCAATAGGGTCTTTTTGAACAAGGAGCCAAGTAGCTAATAATGTCTGAGTTGATTCCAGTTATGATTTTAGTAGAGTACTTCAGAATGCTACAGGTGTATTCAGCCATGTGAAGGTTGGTTCATACTTATTCTGGGTAATTATTTCCTTGCTAAAGTGGTCAATTTAAGACCATGCAAATGACAGGCTCTTTTCACATACAGCCTGGAAAAAAGAAAGTATGTTGAAATTCTGAATCAAAAGCGAGGATTCACTAACTTGAAAGAAAAATAGGATTTTTCTAGCCGTATAGGATCACCAAATCAAAATGGAAAGATCCTTTTTAGGAGTAAAAATTAAAAGTAAAGCACAAATATTTGGAGAACTAGAGCAATAGATAGGATTTTGTTACACCTGTGATTTTGTAGTATATAGATTTGGCATTTTAGTTGTCTTGGGGGTGGTATTGGTATTGACTGTAGGCCATGTATTATTTCTCTTTCATCTGGGTGTATTTTTATTTTTAATTTTTAAAAAGATTTTATTATTTCCAGAGAGAGAGGAAGGGAGAGAGGCAGAGAGGGAGAGAGACATCAATGTATGGTTCCCTTTCACCTGCCTCCAGCCATGGACCTGGCTGGAGACCCGTCTTGCAACTTGGTTATGTGCCCTGGCTGGGAATTGAACCAGTGACCTTTGGATTCACAGGTGTGTGCCTTATCCACTGTGCTACCAGCCAGGGCTTAGGGCTTATTTAAAGACTTTTTCAAGATCATGCTAATGGATTGAGCTGAACTTAAATTTTAAATTATACAACACTAGTTCTGAAGACCAAAGGAATAAATTCATAAGCAGGTATCTGCATCATTAATTACTTCTTTGTTTTCAAAATAATACTAAAGAAAATGCTTATACTTTTATTTTTTAAAAACTTAATTATTTGCCTATTTGTTCTTAGTGAGTAAACTTACACATCATAGAATCTGCTGATCCTTTTAGTAATTATTTTCCAAAGTGATGACAGGCATTAGTAATTGGCAGGCTTGTTTGGCAATGAAATATTTCAGTTTTGTTTTTTATGTTACTATGGTCTATACAGTAATTAATGCAAAACTTTAGGTTGGAGCACCCCATGTTTGTGATTTAATGAGGAAAATGAAAGACCACATTTATTCTTTATTACTTACAAGTAAAATATTTTTTAAATATATTTTACTTATTATTTTTCAGAGGAGAAGGGAGAGAGGCAGGAGGGAGAGAAACATCAATGAATGGTTGCCTTTCACCTGCCTCCAGCCACGGACCTGGCTGGAGACCTGGTTGCAACCTGCTTATGTTCCCCTGGCTGGGAATCGAACTAGCAACCTTTGTGTTCACAGGCCAGCACCTTATCCACTGTGCCACCAGCCGGGGCTACAAGTAAAATACTTTTAGCTGCATTGATCCTTCTCTGTTATC
This sequence comes from Noctilio leporinus, assembly GCA_004026585.1. NCBI lineage: Eukaryota > Metazoa > Chordata > Mammalia > Chiroptera > Noctilionidae > Noctilio > Noctilio leporinus. Next base: position 81,359 of record PVIW01003952.1, read on the forward strand.
TACTATCTTTTTTTTTTGTATCAGGGAATATCAAATAATATTTTTACCTAAACTGTTTACTAGAGAACTATACAGATAGTGCACAGAGGGTAGAACTGTGGGGTCTGTCCTGCAGACTTGTAGGAGGCAGGGGGTGCATACAGAGGAGGCCCAACTCTCGCATGTTCTAACTGGAAAGGACTTGTCTTTATGGTCACACTGTAGCATGGACTGAGCTCCTTGGGGTCTGGGTAGCTGCAGGGCCCATGTTTCATAGCATTTCAGAACTTTGTGCTAGACGAAGAAATACCAGGTAGTAATGGGATCTGCCAGCCCTTCCTCAGCCAGGAATAATAACAGTTACTGTGAACTCTTTCCCGAAGAGTGCTGTCCATTATTTGAAGGAAATTACAGAATTACTTGGCAGAGTAATATTTATTTTTGCAACTTTATCGGGCAACAAAGATAATTTATATTAAAGCACTGTAGCTCTGCCTGGGTGGTTGGTTGGAACATCTTCCTAGATACCAAAAGGTTGCAGGTTGGATTCCCTGTTGAGAGCACATAGTCTAGGTTGTGTGTCCAGTCCCCAGTCAGGGTACATACAGGAGGCATTTGATAGATGTTCCTCTGTGTTCTCTCTCTGTCTCTGTCTCCATCTGTCTCTCATCAATAAAAATCCCCTGGTGAGCCCTGGCTGGTGTGGCTCAGTGGATTGAGCGCTGGCCTCTGAACCAAAGGTCACTGGTTCAATTCCCAGTCGGGGCACATGCCTGGGTTGCAGGCCAGGTCCCCAATTGGACTTGTGCAAGAGGCAACAACACATTGATGTTTCTCTCCCTTTCTTTCTCCCTCACTTCCCTTCTCTCTAAAAATAAATAAAATATATTTTTAAAAAATGCCCTGGTGAGGATCTTCAGAAAATGAAGCAAAGTGAGATAATTTCTGCAGAAGAGGTGTTTTCAAGAAAAGTCACAATTGGGTAATTTAAGCAGAGCAAGTTTTGAGAGGGGTGGGTTTCGGTGGGCATCTTGATTTAGAGCTTCATTTCAATCTATTAGGTCTGTTTCTCTCCTAACTGCAGCTTGTTCAGGTTTTATTCCTGCCAGTTGGATGTGAAGTACTGTATGTTTGGGCTCACTGTACAGAATTCGTTTCCAAAAAAATAGTGTCGTGCTGCTTTCCATCTACTGGACCAGTAGGGGTAGGAAGATCTGATTTGAAGCCAATGCAAAAATGCAAAACTGATTAGATTTGGATTGTTCATCCATTAGGCCTTTCTTTCCCTGTTCCTAACCTTTTCCAGATGGAAGAATCAGTTTCCTTCCAGGGCACTTTCTCCTGGCAATTAGACTGAAGAGGAGGATCATTTAGTACCACCACTGCTAACGTACTATGATAGTAGGACGGGGCTTTAAAATGTAGAGGAATGATTCAATACGTTCCGTATTTGGTTTCTTTATTTTTCAGTTAATGGTTTTTGTGATGCTTTTAAAATTGGGAAAATAACTCTTTGATTCTGTTTTTTCTGTAATGACTATAACATTACTTTCTGACATCAGCTGGAAAGTAGATGGTCCATGGAATACCTTTGAAACCACCAAGTGTTTTTAAATGTTAACCATATTGCATGTACACCTTTCTAATGTGCATTATGTACCCTCCCTTTTTGAAAATAGTAGATTATGCCCAATTTTGTTTTTCATGATGATTAAGGCTTGTTATTATGAATTTCAGGAACTACTGTTTGCTAAAATGCAGTAATGCCCTCCATTATTGTTGGATGACCTTAGCACGTTATACCCTCTGAATTGTTGTGTCAGATTTTCCATTTTCCCCTTCTATGACATCAATAAGCAAATATTTGCACAGCCAAGCATTAAATTTTAGACACACAACTACAGAATGCTTAGACTAATGCCTTCACTTTGTAGATTAGGGACAGAAGCCCAGAGAGGTTGAACAGTTTGCTCATGGTCACACAGCTGGTCAGGGGTGGGTTAAGCACTAGTTACAGATTAATTTACTCTCAATCCATTCTACCAGGCCACACTCTTTACTTTTTTCTTTTGTCAAGGTGCCTTCCCCTGTAGATTCTTTCTCCTTGTGTAAATTATTTGCTCTTAATGTGTAGTTGACAGACATAAAGTGAAATTGGGAACCAGATGAAATTGGCAAAGTTGTGAATGGATAGTCTGCTGATCGGAAGTCCTGCTACCAACAAAGGTCACTTTCCTGCCTTGAGTCTCAGTTTATCTTCTGTGAAAGAAAGTGGTTGGACAGATAATGGTAATAACTGACCTTCACTGAGTTCCTTCCTTGTACCAGGTGCTATTCTCTGTTCTCATGTACCAGAAATCATTTAGTTCGTAAGTAGCAAGCCAAGAATAGGCATCCATGCTCTTGTTTACTCTTGTTTCTGGATGATCTATGGGCCCAGTTTATCTATTATGCTGTAAGATTCAGGCTTTGAGTAGTAAGCAGTAACTAACATTATTGAGCACATGCTACACACTGCATGAGTCGTGTCTTGTTTAATCTTACCAGCATCTCCAGGAAGCAGGCGCTGTTACCATCCTCATTTTACAGATGAAACTGAATGACTGAGAGTGGTTAAGGGGCTTGTGAGTGGAAGTAGAAGTATTAGAAATCCGGAAGATTTGCGTGCCAGGTAGCCTCGCCTCTATGCCTTGCTGCATGAGAATGAGTGTCTCTGAGGCACAGTGTTGTATGAGTTTTCTGGTAGTTTTGCTGACTGGAGGCGGGGTGTGTTTGTTCGTGGCAGTGCGCCTGTAGGTACCTGTGTGCACGCTTGCTCATGTACACATGTGGAAGCACACTTACTAATGATTTGTTAGCTGTGTTAGGTGAGGGGTGGAAAACCCTTTAATTCCAAGCATAGACGTGAATGGAGTGAATTTAGGGCAAGAGATAATGAGGTGTGAAGTGGTGGGGATGAGGGTGGACCGTGCCCAATAGGAAAATGCGCATTCTGGACAGGAGGCAGCAGAACCGGGGCGGAGGCAGCTGCAGCCCTGCTTTTCAGCGTGGGAAACCGACTCAGTGTTGCTGGCTATTGCTTTTTCTGAAGAAGCCAGGAGTTCAGAATTTAAAGCGGAAAATTGTTTTGAAGCTGATTTTTTAATTACTGTAACTAATTCAAATGATTTGAAACCATCATGTGAACCAATCAGAAACATTGGCGAACTCCGGTTGAGAGCATCAGGACGGGTGGACAAGTGACCTTTATATGGGGGGTTGGGGGGGTGATTACCGGCATCTTGGTATCTCCACAATTTTTGAAGAGAAGAAAGGCCCACACCCTCGTCTTTCAGCTCCATTCTGTTCCTTTAGGGTGGTATAATGGTACTTTGCAATGTAGAGAAAGTTGAATAATGAAGTATAGTTTTTTCTTTTCCTTTTAAATCCTTACCCAAGGATGATATGTTCATTGATTTTAGAGCTGGAGTAAGTTGGAAGAGGGAGAAGAGAGAGAGGGAGAGAGAAATGTCGATTGCTTGCTTCCCATTTGTGCTCTGACCAGGGATTGAACCCGCAACCTTTCGGCGTGTACAGGACAGCTCTTCCACCAACGGAGCCACCCGGCCATGACTTACATGTACTTTTAAGAAATAACTTGTCACATGAGGCTGTCACATTAACCAGAAGGCTTTAACTGTTTACTGTAAGGGCTCTTGGCTTCTGGTTTCAGCTGTGCCCTCAGCATTCATTTACAAGTCTGTAGACACCTGACTGAGGGATGGGGCTGCGCTGTGCCAGGGAGGGTCACCCACCCCTGCCTCCTTCAGGTGCATGGCAGGACTGGTCAGGGGTCCCTGCGATGGAATGGGCAGTTGCTATTAGTGATAGGAATTTGGTATCAGGGAAAAAAAATATCCTCTCCTGAGAAATGTACGATTTCTCCGAGACTCATTTTTGGTTTTCCAAGTGCCCAGGATGTTCCTGACAGATACTGAGTATTTGCTTTCCAAGAGCATGGTAGAGACTTATTGATGACTGTTTGCCTTCCTCTTATAAAAGTAGTTTCTCTTTCTTATCTTTGTACCCTTTGGGCTGCCACTTTTGATGCCTTGAGTACAAAGGTTTCTGAGTACAAACACTTCAATCCCTGAAACTTGTTCGTATCTAATGGCCTCTGAGATTCATAACACAGGGTGAGAGTCTTCCTTACTTTGCCTTCGCAGTTACTAAGGAAACAGCATGTTATGTGCTGCCAAAATAATACCAAAGGGCAAACTAGATGTGGGATATGTCCGAATTGATAATACTTCTTTAAAAACATTGTATCATCTGTGTTGTAACTGTTCTACTCAAAGAATATCATTGAAGAAGAAGAATAACAAATTGCTGTACTATGGTCTAAATTTGTCTGGGAAATATTATAGGTGAATGTGTTTCCAGAGGCTTGAAATAATGGAAAATCATGAAAACTTGCTTGAATCAGGGTCCCTGTCCTTAAATGTGTTTCAGTTTGCATTTTGATAGCAGTTTAGAAATGTTATCGCCTCTTTTTCACAGACATAATTCACATCTTTCTTCAGGCACTGTAAACAAGAGAAATGGTTTAATGGCCCCATAAAGGTACTGCTGATAGCTGAGATTGAGCCCTTTTGTGATGGATGGTGGGTGGGTGTGCACAGTGGGGGTGGGGTGGGCTTGAAAGAGGTAAATGTACAGGAAAAGAACCTTTGAGAGGTTCAAATAGATACAGCAGCCCTGCCTGCTGCTTTCCTGTATGTTCTGGAAGATGATGGGACACTATTGTCTTTGTTTGTACACGAACTGTCCCCTTGCTTTTGGAAATTAACTGAGTACTAATTGAGGTCATTGCTATCCATTTATCACCTGAAATTGAAGTGCTATTAACTTAAAATGAATGCTTTCAACTAGTGAGTTTATCCTTAACTACATATATTTGTGTAAAAAGGCTGCTTGCATTTTTCATGCCATGCATCTTTCTCTCTGGTCTTAAATAATTAATTTATGTATATTGTTTACTATTTTACCCTTTTACAGAGATTTTTGTTTTTTAAAGTCACTGCTATGGCCAAATGAAATATTTCTTACAAGCGCCTCAGTGTCCACAGTATGATTTGTTTTGATTTTTTCAGTCATATTTTGTAGACAAGTATAACATCTCTTTGTAGCATAACCATAGTGTAAGGAAACACCTTGAAATTCCTCCAAGCACATAAATGTTTAGTGTTTTAGAGTCTCAAGTTGTGTCTTTTTTTTTCATCATCTTATTTGTGTATATCTATTAACTGGATACACAAGGCCACACACTAACTAGGTTTTGAGAATTGGAGTAAACAGTTAAAGCAATTGCGGGGTCATAGGGTTTCTGTCACATAACTTAATTGATACTCAAAGTACCCCTAAGACTAGTACACAAATGGATAGGGCACTGTTACCCTAAATCTTCACTTACTGAAAGAGGTGCGGAACCAGATATGGCCCATGGACTGTAATTTGGCAACCTCTGTACTAAAACAGTGTACAGTAGAGTTTTTTAAAACAATTTTTGAGCAGAGTGGAAATCTCAACATCAAACTGAGGAGACTACCATCTTAGCTACTTTTGCCTTAAAGAGCTACAGTTTTCTTTCAAAGACCTGGTTCAGTTTAGAAAAGTAATTAAAAATGTGATATGTTTCTAGTCCCTGGGTAATTGCTACTCTATTTCAATTTAATGACAGGAGTTCAGAGGAAAGCAGAATGAAAGGTCAGCCCCAAGACAACTTATCATTGTATTTACTTATACCCGTTCTCCACCTATAGAAGGTGGGTTATCACTTGGAAGAAGGCAGAATGCCGAAAAGCAAACACAAATGCTCTGAGAAGTTGCTTTCATTTAGATACAAGTGCCAAGAATATATTACTAAGGTCATGTACACATAAATCTGTACCACAGACACATAAATTCATCAGAGGTAAAGAAGAACTGCCAGTGTCTTTGTTAGAGTAAACTTCTTTAAAAAGAAAAAGCCTAAGTAAAGGTCTAGTGGGACTTCTCTGGGCTTTTGATGGTAAAACTGTATCTTTTCATCTCCTCTCTACAGCTTCATATTCAGATCCTCCTGTGTGCACTAGCACCTGGCATAGAACCCGGGCCATGGCTAATAAATGAAGGAATGAAAAAATGAATGGCTGAAGAAACATGTGATATACTGGTGTTCATAGTGGTGCTCATAGGGATGCTTATTCAACATAAATTTGAATTATGTATATGTAAGGGTCCAAGAGATTCAGCCAAAAGGTCGAGGCTCTGATTCTTAACCTGTTGTAAGTTAGTTCTATGCCTTTAGTTTGACATGAAGCTTAGCTTCTTTGTGCCTTAACAATGTTTGCGAAGTGGGAAGATGAAAATAAATATCCTTGTCTTGAATGATGAGAATCGAATACAATAGGTGGAGACTACTTGAAAACATTATGATGCTATATAAATTTGAGGTTTTTAATAGAAGCAGTGTAGCCAGTGCTTTCTATCACAATTCCAAACTCAACTGCAATTCATTAAATTGACACCTACCGTTAAATATACTATCTTTCTTAAGTTTACAAGACTTCATCATTTTTACTAGAGAAATATAAACCAAGACTCGATTCATAGATTTCATTGTTTATTCTTTGGACTAAACACAAACCAGTCATTTATAACAAACATGGTCTGTTTTCAATTAAGTGGTAAAAAAAAATACCCTGGTGTCATGATTATTTAGAAATGTATTCTGCTATGAGCAAATTTTATTTTATTTTTAAAGAATTTATTTATTTATTAAAATTTTTTTAAATGATTTAATTTTTTTTAGAGAGAGGGGAAGGGAGAGAGGCCGAGAGGGAGAGAGACATGAACATATGGTTGCCTTTCACCTGCCTCCAGCTATGGACCTGGCTGGAGGCCTGGCTTGCAACCTGGTTATGTGCCCTGGCTGGGGAATTGAATCAGCGACCTTTGGGCTTGCAGGCCAGCACCTTATCCACCGTGCCACCAGCCAGGGCTATTTTTAAAGACTTTAATTATTTATTTTTTATAGGGAGGGGAAGGGAGGGAGAAAGGGAGAGAAGCATCAATTGGTTTGGTTCCTCTTGCATGGGCCAGGACCAAGACCGAACCCAGAATTGAACCAGTAACCTTTTGTTTTGCAGGAGGAAGCCCAGCTAGTTGAGCCACAGCAATCAGGGCTGCTATGAGCAAATTTTAAAATATGTTACCTTACCCTGGCTGGTGTGTCTCAGTGGATTGAGCACCAACCTGTGAACCCAAGGGTCACTGGTTCAATTCCCACTCAGGGCACATGGCCAGGTTGCAATCCAGGTCTCAGCAGCTGGAGGCAGGTGAAAGGCGAGCACACGTTGATGTTTCTCTCTCTTTCTTCCTCCCTCCCTGCCCCTCTTTCTAAAAGAATGGATTAAAATCTTCTTTTTAAAATCCTATAAAACACATTATCTTCATCTTTCAGGGGTGTAAATATGATTTATTACATGTCTGCCTCTACCAACGATGTGGTCATATACCAGCATTCTTGTATTTGGAAAGCAAAGGGCATATCTCTGCCCGGTAGAATGAGGGCTGGATGGTGCTTCTCCCTTTTAAAATGTCAGTGGCGGAAAAAAATGGAAGCAAGGTGTTGTGTCATAGTTCATAAATCTAAAATCAAAACAGTTACTACTTTAGCAAATAGGTTACAATGAAGACCATCACCCTGAGAAAATTCTTTGAATTACGAAGTGGTCAAGTGTATTTTGGAGGTGCATTTCTTTCAAGTTCCGGTATGTTGGAGCTCTTAAATTTAAACCATTAGAGGAGTTCGGTCATCATTAGTCAGCTTTCAGATGTGGTTTGAAAAGCCAAGCCACCATCCAAGAAAAAATGCGAGATGCATCGCTTTGGTCTTCTTTCTGCTTCTCCCAGAGGTCTGACTGCAGAGGAGTTGCGGGTCCCGCATGTTTGCGGGGAAACGTGTTTGAGGGGGTGTTGAGGGAGGAGCCCAGGAAGCCTGCAGGTTTCGTAGGTAAATGACCTGAACCCTCTGAAGTCAGGGATCAGGACCTAATGTAACGTCATTTTGAATCCTCACTTCTTTGTCCATGAAATGAAGGCGCGAACTCACTTGATTTGATGGCCCCTAAAGAGGGAGAGATTCGCTTGAAATGCAACCGCACACAGTGCAGGTGCGGGTGCCTCTCGGCTCCGGACCCAGCGAGGACGGGCCTGTCCGCGCAACGAAAAGCCGAGCAGCCCCAGCAGCAGGCTGGAGCCGCGTTCAGCGCGAGTAATTTAATTAGTGTTGATCATGACTCCAGATGATGGTGATTTGATAAGGAATAATTTAGTACTTAACAGCCTTTTACATGCACCAACTCCATGTGGGAAGGTAAAGCAAATTGCACAAAATGAATGTGCTGCTTTCTCCCTTGTGCTGGTGCCAGTGAGCTGGAAAACTGCCTGTTAGCAGACGCTCCGACTCTCAGCCCCGCGATGAAATACCCAACACGTCCTCCGCTCAGTCCTCCCGGTGGAAGGCCCTGTGCTGCCCTTGTTTAAGAATAAGAATAAAGAAGCCGCTTGTGTGATACAGAATCTCCAGGACGCAGGCATGTGACAGTGAAGGTGGCGTGTGATTGATTCTTGGGCAAAACGTTGAGGATCGTTAGGGTGGCTTCTCCTTGTTTTCCTCATACACAGCAATTAAATAAAAAAGGTCCTCGCCAACTCACATTCATTGGATTACTTATTTGGCTTACGATTAGAAAAATAAACTCGCAGTTCCAAGGGCCCGCCGTGATTAAGAAGCCCACACACGTTGAGTGTGTTACAGAGGGTAGGAGAGCCCTCAGCTTCAGGAAGTAGAAAACCTGTGAGAATTCTAGAGTGCTGGCATCTAACGAAAAGGAAGATATTGTTAGTTTTGTTTTTAAAGTCTTTTCAAGTACTGGACCCATTTCAAGGCAGCTCACACTGGATCCAGGTGGTGCTAAGGATCATAACAGATTTGAAAATTAACCCAGTCATGACAATCACCTAGAAATTGTGTAGATGCAGAGTCCTGATACACATCCCGGCCTTAGTGCATCAGAATTTTAGGGAGTGGTATGTTAGTTTGCGAAGACGGACATAACATAGTTCCACAAACTGGGTGGCTTAAAAAATAGACACTGATTGGGTCCGAGTTCTGGAGGCTAGAGGTCTGGGATGGAGGTGTGAGCAGAGCTTTGAGACCTGGGAGAGAGTATGTCCTAGATTCTGGTGGTTTGCTGGCCATCTTTTGGCATTTCTTGACTTGGCAGAAGCCTCGCTCTGATCTCACATGGCGTTCTCCTGCAGCATCTCTGTATTCTGATTCCCCCTTTTTGTAAGGACAAGAGTCAAATTGGAACAGATCCCATCCTTTTGACCTAATCATAATTCATCTCCCCAATAAGGGTACTTTGGACAGGACACAGTTCAACCTGTAATGGGAGTTCTGGGAATCTTCGTTTCTTCAGAAGTTGCCTGCGTAATACGGTGCTCTGCCAGACTTGAGAATCCTGAATTGAGGGGTCCTCTTGCCACTGGTAGCATTTTGGGAATCCTTCTGTCCTTTCTCCTGAAGTCCACTTCAAAAGCTCTGGAGTCCCAGGCAGACCATGTAGCCACTAGGAGGGACCCCGCCTTTGCTTCCTGTGTGATACTGGTGGGCATTTTGATAGCAAGTTCCTGTCAGGCTGCCACCACTCCTGATGGTGCCCCAGGCCTGCCTCCCTCCCCTCACTCACCTGGAATGATTAATCCTGGGAAGTTGAACTGTCTGCTGAAATGCAACAGGAAGGCAGGCATATTAAAATCTCTTCATTTGTACTGCATAGCATTGGTTGATTCCGCTCACATTTTTAAAGCTTTTTGTTGAGGTATACATTTATTATAATGCAAAAATCCCAGGTGTACAGCTTAGTGTATTTTACAGATGCATATATTCCAATAACCACCACACAGAGCAAGATACAAAATATTCCCTGCACTATATCCAGTTCCAAGTGCCCTTTCTCAGTCATGAACCTGCCTCTCCACCAGCAATAGGGCATTCTTTCACTCTCAGTTAGTTTGGTCTGATCTCTAAATTCATATACTACATATTCTTTGGTATTTGCTTTCTTTTACTCCATGACTATGAGACAATTTTTTTTTTTTTTTTGCATGTCAGTAATTTGTTCCTTGTTATTATTGCCTAGTATTTCTTTATATGAATGTGCCATTCATTACCTGCTAATGGACATTTGAGTTTTTCCAGTTATCGCTGTTAGAAATAAAGCTGCTTGGAGCATTTTTATACATGCCTTTTGTTGAACATACGCAATCCTTTCTCTTGGATGTACACCTAAGAGTGTAATTACTAGACCCAGGGTAGATTTATGTTGAGCTTTAGTAGCTACTACCAAAAGTTTTTTCAAAGTGTATCAATTCATATAACCTCAATAGCATTTATGAAAGTTCCTGTTGCTTTAGGTCTTTAATGTTGATGCCAATCTTTTGCTGTTTAGTTATTCTAGAATAGCAATAATCTCATGTGGTGCTGTTTGCATTTTCCTGATGAGGACAGATGTTGAATACTTTTCATATTTTTTGTCGTTGTTGTTTTTGTTTATTTCTTTGTTTTGCCATTTGGGTATCTTATGAGCTTCCTGTTTAAGTCTTGCCCATTGTTAATTTGGTAACTAGATTTGTCTTATTTGTAGCAGTTCTTACTATGTTGAATGTGGATTCTTACCAAATTTTTCTGTTGCAAACATCTTGCTGTCTGTAGTTTTCCTTGTACTCTTAAAAGTGCCTTCTGATGAAGAGAAGTTCCTAATTTCAATAGACTAATTTGTAGATCATTTTCTGGTGGGTGCTTTTTGTATTCTCTTCACTAATCTTACTCCATGATCCCAAAGACTTAAAATAGAATAATAATTGAATATAGTACTCACTGATAAGCCCGATATTTTGATAAACTCTGTCAGACTATATATTTATTAACTCTTAAAGTCTCATCAACTTTATTCTTACAAATTATATCTGATGGCTCAATAAGTTGTTACTCCTTTGAGCGACAAATTTAGTTCATTATATGCTGCTACTTCCATTTTCTTAGGAAGTAAGTAGATAGGCAGGTGCTTTTATCTCTGTTTTATAGATGAGCATTGCCTTCAGAGATGTTGCAAATTGTCACTAGTTTCCAGTGGATCTGCACCTTGATTTTCTTTCTCATAGCCCAGTTGTCATTCTATTAAACTATTACTATTGATGGATTTGAGATATTTTTCTTTCAATAATGCTTAAAATTGTGTTTCAGTCTTCAGTTAATTTGTTTATATTTTTTATGTTCCTGTTTCCAGTTAATTCAATTCTACTATTTTTTTTTTCAGTTTTAATTATTTGGAACTCTTTCTGAAATGTTTTCAAAATGCACCTTTTGAAAACTGAGCTTCTGTTATTATCAGCTAAGCAGATTACAAGGGATTCACTTCAAGTCATGAGGGTTCAAGCATTTACATTTTGTTAGACAATAATAAGAAAAGGAAGATAACACAGATTGCTCAGAATCTTTTCTTCCATGATAGTCATCAAATATAACTTTTCTTCTATGTATGTAAGTTAATATAAATGTTAGTGACATTTTAACCAAGAGAAGTAGAGCAGGTTAATATACTTAATTCTTAACTGCATTTCTTCTTGGGTATTTGTTTTTATTTTCTAGTGGCTTTTCATGGCCTACCACTGAAAATCAAGAAAGAACCCCATAGTCCATGTTCAGAACTCAGCTCCACCTGCAGTCAAGAACAGCCCTTTAAGTTCAGCTATGGAGAAAAGTGCCTGTACAATGTCAGGTAATGCAATCAGGTGTATACAGAGAGAAGAGAGTGCTTACTCCGGAATCTAATATAAAATCTCAAGACAAATTTTATAAGAGGTATATCTTCTGCATATAATAAGCTAATTGGGTTGTGTGTTTAGAAGAACGTTAAAAAACCATTTACCATCCAAATGCACACTTTTAGAATAACTCTAAAACAATAATTTTCATCCACATTATTGGTTGCTTTTTCTACTGAGTGGTGCATCTGGATATCAAAAGAGGGTCTTGGCTTGAGCAGCTAGTGAAAGTTCCCATTTAGAATGAATGCATTATGCACTTTAGATAGAGTTTGTAGGGGAAAAAATGAAACATTTGGCATGTCTCAGCAGTACATTAGTTATCTGACAGGCTTTGCAGATGATCTATAAGATGCGTTCATGGACAACTGCAATGAAGTTAGAATTTTATAAGGCTTAGCAGAGGCTATTATCCATTAAAAAGCCAGTTGTTCCTTCTGATGATAATAAAGGGTGGAGCAATAAAAGTACATTGTTCATTTGTTAGAAAATTTGATAACATGTATGTTCATTAAAAACCCTTCATAGCAAATTGCATTCTGCTACTTTTCATATTGGCCTCTAATTGCATAAGGAAGAAATTGGCTCTGTATATGGAATATTATTACCCTCAATTACAGTGGAAACTTAGTTCTTAAAAGGAGTTAGTTTGGAAGCTTAAAAATGACTACAAATATTTGCAGTTGTATCAGTTACGTTGATTCAAGTTCGTAATCCATTGTAACCCAAATGGGTCTTTTATTTTTTCATATCTTTGCTACTTACACTCTGTATCAGGATGTCTAAGGCCCAAAAAACTTAGATTTGTGCAAGTTCTCAGCAGCTGACCAATGCATGCATATTCTGGTACTAGGTATTTGTGCAAAATCAGACTTGGCTTTTGTATCTACTTTCTAGAAGGGTCACCAGAGCCTTGAATTTATGAGTCAGTTCAATTAAAACTACAAACATCTCTTGTCAAAGCTAACTATTAAAGCACACCTGGTTTAGACAAAAATATTTTGATCCATGTTTCATTTCATAATATTTTTAGTTTTTGTATTTTTCTTCTTAAAAGTGTTAAGTGTTCACAGAATAACTATTTAACATGTTGAAGAAGGTTTAATTCATGAAGCAAATAAATACAGAATTGTCATTGAATTTTGGCATTGATCAGAAATGACCATGAAATATAGCCACTGATTTGTATGGCATAATTAATATCCATAAATTTACAGTAGAGGAATTGCCTGAGTGTTTTGAGATTTTTTTTTTCTGGAGGCCAATAATTCCCACAGTGATACATAGATTAAATTCTGGATTCTCCTTCTTTATACAAATTGTAAATACAACATTTCATGGGGGAAAAAATATTGTTCTAGGGATGTATCTTTTTTTTTTTTCTTTTTTTACATGGGAATGAGTTAGGTGAATCGTTTATAGAAGTAGATTCCCATTTAGAGATATTAGTAAAGAAAAGTAGAATTAAACATAATGAGTAACATTAACTATTTTAAGGCAAGAGTAGACTTACACAGCATAAAGTCCTTCACTTCTATAAGATATTTTAAATTGGCTATCATATAGATGGAGCAACAGACTAAATTATTACATAATTTCATGTAAAAAGATTCTTTTGTTAAAGGAAAAAATAGATCCTGATGAACTCCTTTTTATTTTACAATGTAATACAATATTTTAACCTAGAAATATTTTTATTTGTAAATTTAAGTGAAATTTGTTTTTTGTAAAATATTTTTAGGTCACAAAAATTAGCTAAAGCACATTCTTGAAAGGTACACCTAGGTAGTCAACTGATATTCATGAACAAGCTCACTCACTTATTTCTCTGTGAGTGTTTACAAGTTAGCTTATGACAATAGGATTTTGTTCTTAAGGATATTATTTTGTACTTATATTCCAAGAAAGTTTAAATTTATCAGAGAGATTTTTGTGACTCATAATGTGACTCATTAATCTTTATTAGCCTATGTGAGGAAGTTAATGCCAAGCATCGTTTATTATAGATAAAAAATGAAAACAGAGCAAAAGCATTGCCTTCTTAAAATTCCACCACTAATAAAGTCAAGCCAGGTATGGTCTTCATCTTATTATACTGATGTTCTTGTTCTAAACTCTAATGTAATATAAATTATAAAATGAGAATAATTTAATGACATGTAGAAAAGATCTATGGAACTTGCTCAAGGTGACAGACACATCAAGAATAATAGATGGAAATAATTACCACTGCTTTCAGAGATAGAGCTTTCCTTATACCAAGTTGTTTGTATATGTATTAAAAATATGTATGTTTTATATTCAGGCTGCTGCCAATTTATTAATTATGCTGTTCTCTGTTTAAGTGGGTGGTGGTTTTGAAGATTACGTGTTCTAGAATGACAGACACCAAAGGCATGAAATTCTCACTTCCTTACGACGTAGGCCTAAAATGTTTGATTTGTTTTCTTAGGGTGGAAATTTCTCCTCTTTTAAGTTGCTGCAAAGAAACAAATGTTCTTTCTCCCTGTTTTTTGTTTCTTGAGTAGTGCCTATGATCAGAAGCCACAAGTGGGAATGAGGCCCTCCAACCCCCCAACCCCATCCAGCACCCCTGTATCACCATTGCATCATGCGTCTCCCAACTCAACCCACACCCCGAAATCCGACCACGCCTTCCCAGCTCACCTCCCTCCGTCGCAGCCCATGCAAGATAGCAGATACCCCATGGACCACAGGTAGGCTGCAAATCCTGTTTTTGTAAAACATGGTTTTGGAGTTTTGGGGGAATAAAGCCTGTTACTGATTCCGAAGACCTGGAGAAGATTTAAGGTGCGCGTGTTAATTTTGCAAGTTGGGGCAAGATATTTTTAGAAAGAGCTTGCTCTCTCCATAGTTATAATTTGTGGCGAAGGTCATTTATAAACAGTCATTTTGTAAACATTTAAATTTGCTTCTAAAATGGGAAATTAAGCTATAGACTGACATTTGGACATTTTCCTTTCACTTTGCCTGAATTAAATTGCTTCACTTACACTTTAAATCAGATCATCCCAGTTTTTATAAGCATATGTGTGTACTTGTTCTATAAAGTTAGGAGCCTAATTTTAGCAGGTGGCTTATAGAATTAGGTTGTTTACCTTAGATTGAATGGCGTAGCTGTACAGGGTTTTGCAGAATGGAACTTATTTGATTAAAACCATTTTCATCTTTCTGTGTGATGAATATTTAACATCAGTGGACATTGAGAATATAAAGTTAAAGGGATAGAGACCAAATCATTATTACTTAGGTAGGATCAAGGCAAAACCAGAGCATGGAGCTGGGAGGGATGCTATATACATGCTTCTTCCTTCCCCTTCTATTTTGTACTTAGGTCGAGCCAGTGTTGTGCTGGTAAATGTTGAACAACAGGCTGTACGGGAGCAGGGCCAGAAGACCTGATCTGTATATGAAAGTGTGATGAGTCTGTGATGCAGCCGTCCCCCGTGGCTGACTCCAGGCTCTCAGTGTGGCAACCCTAACTGTGGAATTGGAAAGAGATGTGCAGTAGTGCCAAAGTCTATATAGTATTTTCTACCATGTAGATACTATTGTCATAGCCTCAAGGGCATAATTAATAGTCAGGTGTAACATAATAATTAGAAAGTTGTTAGTTGCATAGTAATAGCCTTTGTTCTTAATGTATTTTAAATTTTTATTTATTTATTTTTAGAGAGAGAGAGGAAGGGAGGGAGAAAGAGAGGGAGAGAAATACCAATATGTGGTTGCCTCTCGGGCGCCCTCAACGGGGGCATGGGCCCAAACTCAGGCATGTTCCCTGACTGGGGATCGAACCAGGGTCCCCTTGGTTCACAGGCTGGCATTCAATCCACCGAGCCATGCCAGCCAGGGCTTAATACAATTTTTAATGATAACATTCATAATTGACTTCTTAATGGCTGTCATTAACCATGGACTCACAGGATTTCTGAAAATGTAACAAGCTAGTGCAAACTGGCTCTGACACGTCATTGTGAAAATAATAAGTTAGCCAAAGGCTTCATCTAGGTCAGCAGAGGGAACCAGAAGGGGTACCACTGGCAACTTGCTAAAAATAAGGGGACTCTGGGGTGTGCTTTTGGTAGGTTACTTAATCCAACCTCATAACCTCATATTCAGTAGAACTGTTTTTGTGTGAAAGGAGAAGATTCTTTGCCATATGGAACTAAGCTGTATCTTCTACCTTTGTTACCGTCACCAAGTCCTGCCCTTCACACCAATGGACTTGAGACCTGAGACCTCGTCCAAGCGCGGTGGTATGCGCATCTGTGTCAACAGTGGTGTAAACACAGATGAAAGAAATCTTACTGCAGGGTGGGCCCTCAAACAGATGCACATTTGTGCAGAGCTAAAAGGGAAAAAGGGGGAAAAAAAGCAGCAAGTTGAATTTTGTCCATTTCTGGTGATTTCCCAGAGTTCTTGACACCGGAGTCCCTGACTCTTCAAATGAGTGCCAGAATTCTGGGTTGTATAGTTGGCTCTGTGTGCAGAATCATGATTTCTTATGGAAGATGACTGGGGAACAAACAGAGTGCCAGTTTTGGGGTGACCTAACTAGTGATGCTTTAGCCAGATCCATTTTAGTTTCTCTACTTGAAGTCAAATACCTGAGACTGAGAACAGCCGGTCCGGAACTATGCGAGGGAAGCTCAGGGTCTTTTCCCATTGCCCCCCCATTGGGTTTTGAGGACAGCACCAGCTGGCCATTCGCAGGAAAATCTCTGAAGCCTTATGTTTCTGAGGAGGATTTCTCAGAGGGCTCTAGCCAGCAACTGACAGTCCCTCAGTTATAAATGGCAGAGTTGCTCTGGGAACAGATCCTTTCCCCAAATAGCCCCCTCCAGCCCAGGCACCCCACCTCACTGGGAATGCCATGTGGCCAACGAGGCTGCACCCTGCTTTCCTTCCCTGAGGCTCGATCTGCTCCCCAGGCCCAGTCCTTTGGCACATGTGCCTGGACCTGCTGTGACCAAGCCCAGTCTCTTTCCCTCAACGCTTTCCACTGCTTGTAGGCTGTTTTTTCTCTGCATCTGAGTTCATCAGCATGCTGTCCTTCCCTGTTAACTTTCTTCTAGAAGCTTCTTGAATCACTTTCTCCTTAGAATAGGGTCAGCAGTTCTTAAGAATGGCACCAGAAATGTGTAGCCTCCTATGAAGTGTGTGTGAGATATACATATATACACACACACACATACATACATTTAAGAAAGGACCAACTGGAATCAGGTTGATTCCTAAAAACACAGGGCTTGATTTCCTACCAGGCTTTTAGTACACATACTATTCACCTTCTTTGAAGGCGTCACAAGTGAGCTGGTTTCTTATTTTAACTTCGAGTTATAATTTTTCTGATTCTCCCCTTGACAGTTCTTAATGATAATTTCTGTTTCTTTTTTGGGCTAATGACATGTGCAAGGGAAGGGAAATGAAGGCAGTGCCAGTCAGCCTACCTGTGTTTGCAGTGTTGGAGTTTCTGAGTTTATTGTCTGCAGGTGTAGGTGGAATTCCAGTAGTTACCAGGGCAGCCAGGGAGGCTTGAGTTAAAGCATTGGGGGAGTGTTCTTTGAGATGCTAAAGCCACCACTTTCCAGTTCTTTAGCTTTCACCTTATTTTTATTTACTGCTACCAAAATTAAATGTTAACTTTCCAAATTAAAGTCTCTGGAATGCTTTTAGTGGGTGAGGGGGTTGGAGAAGAAAGGAGTTACTAGGCTTCTGTTTGCTTGCAGTAATGTCGGATAGGTTATTTTTAAGCACTCCTGGGTATTTTTAGAGCACTTTTAAATCTTTAATTAATCCACATCTTTGTGGTAGGTCAATGATATTATGGATGAGAAACACAGAACCGAACGATTATGTGATTAGCCAGTTGCTGTAGGGCATAACTAAGAAGGAAGGAGCAGAGACTTGCTCTCAAACTTCTTCTAAGTCTCCAGAGCTTCCTCAAGACCTAATAGTGCCACCTGTCCTACATTTATGCAAGACACTGTGGTATTGCCATCTTTGGAGCCCTGCTGTATATTTTATGCTCATCTTTACCACCTGAGATTTTGTATACAGCTATTGGGAGCCAATGTGTTGTATATTACTGTTTGATAGTAAAGAGATGATTTTTTAAAAATCAGCTTGGATTAGTCTATACTTTCTAGGTTGGTTTGTCACTAGAATATAATGTTATTTAGGATATCGTTGGAAGATTTAAGAGCCCTGCCCATTTCTCTCTTTAACGTCTCAGTAACTGAGTAGGTAGGTTTTTAAGTTCAGTTTGTTTGTGGATTAGTTTGGTGCAGAATTAAACAGTAGAGGATGTAGCTTAAGATCAGATTCTTTCATTATTTTCCTAGCATATAATTATTTGAGACCCTCTTAATATAGGATCCAACTGATTTAGAATTGGGCATTTTTACTACAATATCTCCTCAAAATAGTGTATTGTTCTCCCAGCCCTTCTACCCTCATCTTGTCGTATTGTATCAAAAGGATGCTGCAAGGAACTAATTAGAAGGGGAACACCTGCCATATTATGATTAAAAAGCACAGAGTGCTACTGACCCAGGAAGGAGAAATCGAGTCGTTGTTATGGATTTACACTTTGAATCAGTTGGGCCTCATGTTGATTAAACAGTTAAAAAAAATTGTACCGGTATTTCAAAGTGTATTCCCAGTTATTGTTGTATTTGAAACGTTCTCTTGTTTCCCAGATTTCGCCGACAGCTTTCTGAGCCCTGTAATTCCTTCCCACCTCTGCCGACGATGCCAAGGGAAGGACGCCCCATGTACCAGCGGCAGATGTCTGAGCCCAACATCCCCTTCCCGCCCCAAGGCTTTAAGCAGGAGTACCACGACCCAGTGTACGAACACAACGCCCTGGTTGGTGGTGCGCCCGGTCAAAGCTTCCCCCCTCCGCTGATGATTAAACAGGAACCCAGAGACTTTGCATATGATTCAGGTAGGTCCATGTTTTAAGTTACATTTGAGACATCTTCTCACGGGCTTGTCACTTTGATTGGTGTTGGCATCAGACTTGGTGGGGGTGTGTGTGTAATCTTGCTGATTTTACCCCGTCTTTGAATCTTTCTGTATATGTGAAGGATGGGCATTTTGTCATGAACGGATGGTTCAGATAGTGGCCAGCTGTGGAGCCAGTGCAAAGGAGATTGCCATTTGTAATACTAGACACGCTCTAAGCCTGGGAGAGCAGGTAGCCTTGTAATTCTTTTCTGGATCTTGGGCTGTTTGATTTTTCAATTTTCCACTATAACCCTATTTCATAAGTGTTTACAGAAAGTAATATTCTTCTGTACTGGGTCACTTATGGCTTATAATTTTTTTTTTCATTATTGCTGGCAAGATGCCAAGGGTCCAGAATGAAAGATTCTTACATACTAGAAGTGAAATACAAAACTCCAAATTTATGGTTTATTCATAGAGTTTAGCTTTAGGGTCACTGAAGCAAAAAGACCTCACAAAGTAGTATATCAAGACAGAGAAGAATTTTCCTGAAAGTAAGGAGCATTTAAATCTGTTGCAGATGTCACCACTGAATTCGACCTTGAGACCTCTGAAGAATTACTTAACTCATTTGTGCTTAGTTTCTCCTCTTAGTATCCCAAAATCAGGACATCTGCTGTTCCGACTTCTCAGGATTTCTTTTTTAAAGATTTTATTTATTATTTTTAGAGAGCAGGGTAGGGAGAGAGGCAGAGAGGGAGAGAAACATCAATGTATGGTTGCCTTTCACCTGCCTCCAGTTACTGACCTGGCTGGTAAACCTGGCTTGCAACCTGGTTATGTGCCCTGACTGGGGAGTGGAACCAGTTACCTTTGGGTTCGCAGACTGGTGCCTTATCCACTGTGCCACCAGTGAGGGCCTAGGATTTTTTTTTTTTTTTTTTTTATATAAAATAAAAGCTAATGCTTATAAGATGTGGCACCATGTATTTGTAAAATATTATCAACATTGTAACTGCGGTCAATAGATGGTTGTGGACTTGGAAATGATTTAAAACAATGACATTTCCTTTTGTGTGAATGCAAAGATGTGGATATTCTTTATGAAGGAACTATTGCTTCTCTAGGAATAACTGCTGAGTTTCTCTAGCAGTTCTGCTTGGAGAAAGAAGATGGTCTCTGTGTCTGGAGTTTCCAACGTGCCTGTTACTGGCTGTATTATAAACTGTCCTTAAAAACATGGCAAGAGGGAGTCCTGTAACTGAGAGCTCCCACTGTCCCCTGGCCACACTTCCTCATTGGGCAAGAAATTCAAAAAAAGAACTGCCCGTTCAGAGGCCATGCCTCCACTTCTAGGCGGTGCACCAGCTACCCCAGACCCATGAATTCTCTGCGCATCCAGCCCTCCCAGGTTCTAGTTTTCTTAAGGCAGAACACACTGCTCCTGTGCCTACCCCTGGGACTAAGGAGGTGGCCAAGAGGCATCTGATTGTAGGAGAGTAGGTAGGAGTTTGGGATGAGCCCACATGCTTCCATGTCAGGCCCCATGGTGTTTGTTGCACAATGTGGGCTTGAGGGATAGGAAGAGAGTCAAGAAGTGGGGAGGGCTAGGATTTGAAGTCTCGGAAGCGGGCTCCACACCATTCTATTCCAGGACAATCTTAGAAATCTCCCAAGTTCTGGGTTTGACCCAGTTTTTCAGGTTGTTATGATGGTATATGAAAAGAGAGGAGGAGAATATGTATTTAATTTTTTATGTGCCCGTTTTCTTATTTAATAATTTTTATGTAATTTTTGCATTACCATTTAGTCCCCTTACACCCCTCTCCCCACTGCAATCACCAAGCTGTTGTCTATGTCCATGATCCTTTTTTCCTTTTTGCTCAATCCCTCCACCCCCTAAACACCTCCTCCACTAGCTGTCATCTGTTCTTCATCTATGAATCTGTCTCCATTTTGCTTGTTAGTTCATTTTTTTCATTATATTCCACATATAGGTGAAGTTATATGGTATTTGTCTTTCTCTGACTGGCTTGTTTCACTTAGCATGATGCTCTTTAGGTCCATCCATACTGTCACAAAGGGTAGAACTTTCTTCTTTTTTCACAGACAAGTAGTAGTCTATTATTAAATGTCCCATAGTTGTTTTATCCACTCATCTACTGATGGACACTTGGGATGCTTCCATATCTTGGTGATTGTTAATAACACTGCAGTGAACATAAGGATGCTTTTTTATGGGTTTGTTTATAATATTAAAAAATCAAATTTATGGTTGAGGGCCTTTATTTGAATTCTTGCTCCAGGTCCTATATTTGGAGGCTGTCTGGAAATGTACTATAGTGGGTTCAGTTTGGAGCATTTTATAATTGCCCATGATTTACACCCATAATTAAGAACCCTGAAATACAATGGACTTTATTATAGGGAGGATGTAATTATTTTCTGTAAATTTAAAATCCTGTTAACTGATGTTATCCTCATTCTTCAAGTGACATTTTAATTTGCTGCATAGTTTTTTGAATTTTTCATAACTTCAAGAACCTTTATTTGGAAATCATATAAAATAGCTCAGATAATTGGTTCAAAAGCACTTGAAGAGCATAGCATTTGAAAAGTTCCCTCGTGTGTTGTTGAAATGCTTTTATATGTATAATCCCAGCAGGATTAATATTGCAACCATTTTCTTTGTTTTGTGGAAGCGTGTGTGTATGTATATGAAATCTTATTTACACTACATATGAAATTATATGTAATGTGGTGTTGAGGAGGTATAACTTTTATTTTTATTTTTAAAAATTTTATTGTTGTTGTATTATATCCATCCCCTTTTTGCTCCCCTCTGTCCCCCTCCCCACCCACCCATTCCCCCCAAAGTCAGTCCCACCTGTTGTCCATGTCCATGGTTCCTTTATACTAGGTCCTTGTCTAAGCTGCTCCCCTTTCTTGCCTCTGCCTTCCCCCTCCCCACAACTAACTTTTCTTTAGAAGATGTGAACCAAACAAGAAGCAATTTAAATAGTCCAGTGAGGGCAGAAATAGAGCTGGTGCTATGAGATTTCATTGCATTATTTATGGGCCACACATAATATGAACTTAAGAATCAGAAACTGTCTGACCCTTAAAATCACAGATTCAGTCACTTATAACCTAAAAAGCATAGCCTATGTCTTGTCTCGGGCTTTTATACTAAAATACCATTGATTATGACCATCATTTGGAAAGCTTAAAAAACAGACATCTATCTGCAACAGTTCTGCGGGCCAGGAAGTCCAAGATCAAGGTGCTAGCAGGTTCAGTACCTGGTGAGGTCCCTCTTCCTGGTTTGCAGATGGACACTTGCTCACTCCCTCACATAGAGGATAAGAGATAGCGAGTGAACTCTGGTCTCTCTTTCTCTTCTATAAGGACACTAATCCCATGATGGGTGCCCCACCCTCATGTGCTAATCTAACCCTAGTTACCTTTCAAAGGCCTTACTTTAAAATACAGTCACGTTTAGGCAGTGTGGCTTCAACAGTGAATTTTGAGGACACAATTATTCAGTCCATGCCAGTCCAGTATACTATTTTAAAGATACATAGTGCATCTCTTGTAAGTATAACACAGACCTTGTAAATGACATGTAAAATACTTATTTAATATTTTAGGAGAAGTTAATTTATGTTATGTTTTCCCCCTCTAAATTGCATTTCAAATTGCTGAAGTTGTATACCTTTGATTGATTTCAGCATTGGCAATAGGATACAGTTCTGATTGATTGAGTAGATTGAGTAAAATACAACTAGTAAAGTTGTATTTTAGCTGGATGTGGTCTGAAAGAACTGTAGAAACAGTGTAAACAGGGCCTATGAAAAATTAATCAGTGGATATCAATGTATTTTACTGGCCACTAAATTGCTGCAACTAAGTTGACACATCTGTATATGTCATACATTGTGGTCAATAAGTATGATCTTCAGATACTGAGTATTGTTGTCATTAGTTCTTTCCTCTTTGCTGAGAGCACATTAAGTGACCTTTATAGGAAATCTAACATATTTTTCACTGAATCATTGATTTCTTGGTTCACTTATTGATGTTGAACAAATCACACATTAGAGAATATTTTATGTGATTTAAAAACCATGTAAAAATGTTCAAGTCAGTTTAGTCAGCATCTGTGATCAAAAGTTGTCCTTTCAGAAGGCCTCTAGAACTCTTCATTGCTTAATTCAGTATAACGTAAATGTTATGAAAATAAAAGAAGCTTTATAAGTGAAAAGGCTGCATGATTATACTTCTAATAAAGCCTGACATTAATTATGACATGGGAAATGGAAGGTCTATTAGTTATAATTATAATTACAGGAATGCAATTTCAACTGCAGAGTATTTAAGCTAAAAATGCAAAATATTAATAGGGTAGAAATTTTTATTCAAGGGAAAAGAGAGGAAAAAAACAAAACAAAACATTTGAATCAGAAGATACTGAGGAGGTAAAAAATTGATGTTTAGGGCCAGTTGGTGAACCAGTGCAACGTGACCATGATTATATTACATTAAATTCAAAATAGCTCGGTGACTTATTGTTTCCCTTCTCTTAATCTTAAGTCTAATGATGGAGCACAAAGCAATAAACAGGTTTATTTTTGATTGGCTGTTTTTTTCTGAATCCTAGGATTTTCTTTCTTCCCAGAAGGCTAAGTGACTACATAAAAGGGTTGAATATGCGTTGAGTGCCTTGTGCAGTGCCCATTTACACAGAATCATAGTTATTTTCCCATTTTCATGCCTGCCTATGAGATTTTGCCAGTTCACAATGCCCTGTGAGGCAGATCTTTTGGATATTGATCACATTTTGTTAGAGCTGTATTAGTTGATTGGTTGGTTTGTTGTGTTTCTTTATTTTTTTTTTTTCTTTTGTTAGCTTAGGGTAGGATTTTTAAGGGGTGGTAGGCAAATAAAACAGAAGATTCGTGACTGGGAGGCATCTTTTAAACCAATCTGAGTAATAACCTAAGATGAAGACTGGGAAGGAGAACTTGCAGGGACCTTAAGAAGGCTACTGAAGTGAGAAAATTGGAAAAAGTGCGTAGCTTGAGCCTTGGGGAGGAGGAAGTGAGGAGGCAGAAGGAGAGGGGTGGAGGAAAGATGACATGTTTCCAGAAGAACATGGTTCTGTATTTTGAAGTGTGCTCATTGGGCCCCTTGGGCTGGCACTGATGAGGTGTTCTTTCACTTTGAGGACATGTACCATTACGTGGTGGCAGATGTTGTTAGCACTATTTTAAGCTGGCAGATTGATAGAAAGTGTTGTTTCATAGACTTATTAACCTTGAAACTCTAGTTTATGTTCCTTCTCCAGGTCCCTGTTGAACAGATAACATGTCCAAGGCTCATTCAGGTTAACTTATCATCAGTGACATAGATAATGTGTGAAAATAGCCAAAACTAGAACCAAGGTTTTACTATTTTTAGTTTAGTACTCTATTAGTCTGTCTGTCAATATTATTGTCTAAAATAAAGTACTTTAATCCATAATTACATATATTATTGATCCTTTTCTCTAATTTTTGAACTCAATATTTTTCTATGGTTTGAAAAGCTCTCCATTACCCAGGGTATTTAAAAGTATCTATATTATAAGATAAAAGGTATGCTCTTCCTAACCTGGGTGTGTATGTTTCACATTAGATAGGCCTAACATTTATTCTATTGGGTGTTCACTGATGGAAGATAGGAAAATATAGGACCTCAAACAATCTTTAGACTTAAAATACCTTCTATTTTTTAAAAAATATATCATACACAAGAGTTGAGATGGTCTTCCGGAGAGGCTGAATAATCAGAAGGAAAAATGTCAAATTAACGGCCCATCCAAATCTAATGTTCTGCGATTAAATGAACTTTGAGTTTGTCTGAGCCTTCTTATTGGACTTCACTCTTTGTTAAAACCTCTGACAGCTCGATGGCTTAAAATTTAACTGGAGCAGTCCTTTTCAGACTTTTGTTAGTGAAAGCATTTTTCACCAGAAAGCTTAAGAGGAACTGCAATATATAAATGAGGAGTAAGAAAAGCTTACATTCGGCAAAATAAGATGGGCCTTTTCTAGCCTTCATTTTTAAATTCATTTATTCTTCATCCATGCCACCCCTCCTGTGTTCCCTGGGTACTTCTTTACCACGATGGCACTTTGATGAAGGCCAGTAGACAAAGCTTTAAACTTAAAGAGCAATTCTCTGTCCTTGGAATGTTGAAAAATTTTACATAGGCAGAGAAAGGATGAAATAAATACCGAAAAATATTTACCTCATATTAAATGTGTTAAAACTAGGAATACATTTAACCTTTCATCTGTCAGAGCTGACCAGTTTATCTGGCACTCACAGAGGTACAAGCTGGCACTTTAGTAACAAGACTTAAATAGCCGTGGCTTTCTGAAATTGCAAGAAAGGAAGTTTTTACATTGTAAGTGCTATTCTCTGTTTTGCTGTGTTGGTGGGTACTCATTTTATTCATATAGTAGGGAAGCAATTTCTCATGTTGCTTTTAGTTAGCATTGCTTGGGATTTCCCTTACAGGGTTTATAATATGTTTTTTTAAAGTTTCCGGATGTAATCAGTGGGTAACAGCAAGAAGAATGTAATTATTTTTTGCAGCCGTGTAGAAGTATAAATAAATAGTGTGTTACGTGTTTAGAGATGATTTGTTCGGGCCTCAATCTGCTGAATGCTGATTTGACTTGTGCAAAATTGAAACAAACAAAATTAAGGCTAAAATCATTCAGTAGTTTTTCTCTAAACTATTATTACTGTGATTGTTACTACTGTCACTCTAGTGCTAGCTCAGAAATTCTGTCATCAAGATATATTTTGTTTAAAAGTGATTTCTTATTAACTTATAAGAGGAGCTATATTGTAGGGAAATTTAACTCCTACATATTTCCTAATAAATTTTCTTACATACCTTCTGAACCAACTGAGTTACACGTGTGTAATCAACCAAAAATATTGTTCAAGAAACATAAGAGTGCAGTGATTACAAAGGAAACTTTTGAAAAATGCTAATTAAAGTCAGATGGAACAAAAAGAGTAGAAATAAGGCTACTGATACTTATTTTAAATATCAAGGCCTGCCATAAACTGGCAGCTTGGCCTTTTGAAAGGAAAGGCCCTATGACTGATGATTTTAATTTTTAAAAATATGAAATAGTACATCTGAAAACATTCTGCTTTATCTCATCATTTGATGAGATATGTTTGAACCACCTTAAAATACTGTATAATCCCTAAAAGAATACTGAAGTTTTCCTAAAGCTTTGAAAAAAGAACATTATTTAGGTATTATTAATTCAATGTATGTTCATTCTTTAGGGGTCTTATTCTGTTCCATATTTTCTCTGGATGTTAGATTATAGGATTTTTTACTATCTTTCCACCTGGCTATGTCAGGTATTTTAATTTTGAACTGCAGACTATGGTAGTAACTAGGTCCTCTGCCATTTTATTCACCAGATATTAGATATTGAAAGATAGATACTCAATTGTCATAATACCATTGTAGATAATTTGTCATAGGTTAAAACCCAAAAAACAGCCATTTTTCATGTTTTTCCTCATTCCTTTTTCTATAGGCATGGTAAAGATCTCATGCAAAATGGTTTAGAGATGTATATACTGGGATTTTTGATTGCAACTCTTTTCCCATCTATCTTCAGGTTGCTGGAAGAGAAACATTTTCTTGCCTCTATAGTCAAGGATGGTTAGAGATGGCTGATAAAACTTGTTATATGTTAAGTAGTAATCAGTGTGGGACTGACTCTTCACACATCATTCCCAGAATTTCTCCTTTCCTCCTTTTTTCCTTTGTTTATATATATAAGTTTGACCATGTTTGGTAATTTGTAGGCCAGAGATGGTTCTGTTTCTGTGAGCTATGGCCTTCTGTACCTGGTCCGTAACACTTGCATACGCTAAGCCTTGGTCCTGTCCCATTTCTGGGCATCATTTGTTTATGGCCACATTTGCTCCTGAAAAGATTGGCAGGTCATCCCCGCTCGCCCCCACCTCCACTGCCCCCCACCCCACCCAACATTAAAACTATTGCTTCAAGAAATTCCAGTGGAGAATCACTTGGGAATTTAAAGGAATGAGCTATTGATCCTTCAGAAAATGTTAACATCTTATCTGTTTCTCTAACATCTAAAGATAATTTTCTTTAACTCAGTGCTTTGTGGAGTACTAGTTGACTTAATCTCTGATTTTTAGGTGCTTTGATTGTGAAAAGTGACAGTGATGTCTTCCTAATTGATTTTGTTATGCTAATAGAGGCCATGGATTGACCTTACTATTTGACCTTTTTTTTTTTTTTTTAATTGCTTAGTGTATCTCATATAGGTTTTCCTATTTCATTTCTGAGTTAAAATAGCAAGTCTTGACAAACAGTACTCTGGTCCACTATATCAGTTTTTCTAAGAAATACTTAAATATGCTCTAAATCTACAGTTACAGTAAGTGGCACTGGCTAGTGATTTGATTTGAGAATTGAGACTGTGGTCTGGATTTACTCTTTATGCATTAACACAGGTCAAATGGACAGGGACTGCATTTAAGTCAGTAATGGGAGGCTGAAGGCTGTCTTAAACCAATCACATCGGTTTTACCCATGACAGATTGATCCCCAGGGACAGAGCCCTGTAAGCATTTCCCTTACATGAATGGACTCCATAGAGCCTGGAGTTTCATTCATAAAATGGAGACTGAAAGGAAACTCACGCGCACGCACACGCACACACACACACACACACTCACTCACTCACTCTCCTTCTCTGGAATGTTCATTTATACAGAGTTGAAGGGTGTAGGGTTCCATCAGCTGCTGCTTTTGTCAGTTGACTGGAAGTCATGATTAATGCTCATTGGTCCTGCCTGCAAGTAACCCGACACTATTCTGGCCTTGCAGTGTTCCTAATGTATAGTGAATGAGAGGACAACATTCTCAAATCAGAAACATAAACAGGAACTGGTGGGTCTGAATTCCATTCAAATATGTCATTTCAGCCACACAGTGTTTGTCTAGCTTGGATTTTACAGGCAGGAAAGGGGGAAGGGAGGGCTGATCTGCTTGTGAGTTGTACTAGCTTGAAAAGGGGAAATTAGGAGAAAGAGGGGAGTGGACTCTTACAGTGGGAGAATTTTAGTTTCTTTTTCAAGAAAATAACCAGGATGCTTAGGCCCAGAACTGCTTTTTGTGAGTGGATGAAATGAATGTACGACTGTTTTTGTATGTGTACCTAAGATTTGAAATTATGACAGTTTAAAGGTGCATATTTGGATCTTTCCGTGTGTGTGTGTGTGTGTGTGTTCTCCATGAATGTAAACAGGAGTGGGAAGGTAAATATTTTTAAAAGACTATATTTTTTAGATTTAGAGCATTGTTATAAAATTTTTACACTTAAAACGATTTCTCTACTTAAGTGAATTAACTATAGTGTAGAGGAAAAGGTGGCTTTTTATTAATAAAACACTTTACATATAAAACCTTAATTCCTTAATTTATCAAGGAATTTTGTCAGAGTAACTAGATGACTATTGTTATTGTGTGTTTGTATGTGTGTGAATTTTCTACTTGTTTTTAATTCTGGAAATTTTTGCAAGGCTTTGTATTGAAAGATACGTGTGAAAAAACAAACAAAACTTAAAGATTGACAAGCATGTGTTATTCTGATTTATTTACTCTTCTTTTAAATTTAGAAAAGTATCTCTGAATGTTCCGTGACGATAATCCTTTTCACGGTGTGCCGGCACTGTTCACTTTCTCATCCGCATGTTTTTGTTAGTCTTAGCGTTAAAAGAAAAAACAACCAATACCCATTTTGTGTGACACTGGCAATTTTATACTGAATCCTGGGCCTGATGTCTGTTTCATATTGAGCCTCTTTTGTTACATCTTTGTTACTCAGTTCCCTAATTTATGAAGTGGACAGAATAATTCTCATACTTCTACAATTTTTGTAAGGATTAAATATGATTATATTTGTAAAGTTACTAATGTAGTATTAGGAATAGTGTCAGTTAATAAAGGATTTCTGTTGTTATGATTTTAAATTTTATCTTCACTTCTAGAGACATCCTCAAACACTGCTAGTCCTTGAATAATATGCCTTTTATTATAGCTAATATTTACAAATACATTTTGGGGGCTAATAGAGCTAAGACAAATTAAGAGACATATTCTTAACATTAACATAATCACTGTGCAAGACAAACAGGAGATGGTATTATGCTGCTTCTGATAGTGAAACAATCATACAGAACTTCCTACTCTTATTATCATGTACAATGCAAATAGAATAAACCATCTGAATATTGTGGCGATAAGGAGAGAGGAAAGTTAGAGGACAAGAGCCATCTATGATGTATTTATTTCAAGTCATATAGATTCTAGAAGGTGAAGGGGTTCAATATTAAAGTTCAATGTTAAAACTTCCTCCTTTTTCGAATTTTTTTGTGGCCTGTTTTGGCAACTGATGCCATCTTTTCTTGTATTTTTTTTAAAACTTTTGTTGACTCTCAGAGTATGCCAATATCTATTAAATAGAGTTACAATTGTCCTTATGTTATCACTTGAAAATTTATTTTTAACTCTAACTTAATAAAACCTTCACAGGCTTGTAAAACTTGTAAAACTGTGAGGCTGTTAAATCATATAAACTAATCTTACTTGGATCTGTTCATCACCTGTAGTATAGGATAACTCCCACATGCTTATGAGAAACATGCAATTTTATAAGTAAAATTCTACACTGTTACTTCATACTATGTAGTCTAAGTTTTCAAAGCATCTGAATGAAGATAACTGCTTTACTTAAAAAAGAAAAATTTGCAAACATTATTCTAGACATATAAAGACTACTGTAGTTGTCTTCATGTCTTCCAAGTCTATCAACAGTAGGTTCAGTACATCAGAGCTGTGGTGAAAGAGATACTTTTTCAGTTTTTATATATTCACAGTTCACTAAAAATTCTAATGAGAGAGATCCCCTCTAAATGTGAAAAAGGTAATACCAGATTCATCACTCTCTTTAAGATCTCAGCCAACCCCAACTTTCTGGCTTCTGCCCAGGAAATAAGACATTATTTTCACATAAAGCTTTTGTGAATGACAACAAAGAGGCCTTAAAAAATTTGACTATTTTGGTGTCACACTTTCTTTATTTCTCAAGTGAATCTAGATGTATTAATACTGGGCCTTAGCCCTGGCTGGTGTGGCTCAGTGGGTTGGCATTGGCTGAGAACCCAAAGGTTGCTGGTTTGATTCCCAGTCAGGACACATAGGCAGGTTGGAAGCCAGGTCTCCAGCCAGGTCCTTAGCTGGAGGCAGGTGAAAGGCAACTATATATTGATGCTTCTCTCCCTTTCGTCCTCCTTCCCTGCCCCTTCTCTCTGAAAATAATGAATAAAATCTTTTTAAAAAATACTGGGCCTTATTTTTAGAGTTATTTACATCTAGGTTTGAGCTATAATTGGGTCTAAAAAGCTATGTTCCAGTAGTAGTCTTTTCAGGAAGCATAAAATAAAACCTTCTCGATTAGCTGCATGAAATCTATTCATGTGACAAGTGGAAATGCAGAGTCAGGATGCTGTGCCAGGATATCTCTGCATGCATTTGTATGTAAACGTAGCTTCATAAAACTCATGTTATTTATGTACTGTAGAAAACCTTTAGGTTCTAAAAATGAACCTTTGAGATAGCAAGGAGATGAGGAAAACAAATAAAACTGTAAATTACGAAGTTTAATAAGTTGTGCCATATCACTTCTCTTTAACGAGATTGGTGTCATCTTTAATTCGTTCTTGATACAACTCAAGATTTCTGTATATGTTTTTGAAAAATTTGTTAAAGCTCCGATGTATACATCGAAATACACACACACATATGCACACATGAACATATACTCATTTTTCACCAAGTGCCTGATGATTTGAGATATGTATCAACACACACCATTTTGGCCCTGGCATTTAATGGTACAACGTTTTCCTCCACCACCAACATGGCAATACACAAGTTCAGGGGGCTTCTTTTTGTTACATCACATCCTCAAAGAGTTAATCAAGTGTGTACCCCATCTATCTTTGCTTCGTATACACATATGAAAGCAAAATCTCATTAAAATGCATTACACTTACTCCTGTTTTGCTGGGATTTCTCATTTACGTTTACAGACTTACCCTTAAGGTATCACATTGATTATTGGTACAGAAATGTACCCAGAAACAGGAAGTGAAGAGAGGTGTTTTCCCCCTGTGTTGAGAGTTTATAATGTGAAGTATATCCAGATTTGTATACCCTTTTTTTGATAATAAGCAATTTCAGCAAATTACAGAGATATCACAAGGGGTTGTGACAAATATTTCCTCTCTGATCTGGCCTGATTTGCTCATAGAAACTTTAGGCAAACCATGCCCTGAAGGGAAAGCTTCCTTCATACTGCTGGGCAGCATGTAAGCAAATCAGAGCAGTGCCTAACAGTATTACTTGTGCAAATTCAAAACTACACTTTGTGGTCAGACACTTGGTAAAGCTCCCCAAATCAGCATTACGTTTCCCAGTACAGCTTTAAAATGCAACTTAAGAGACAGGGAAAACAACTTTTCCCATTTCATACCTGCCTATCTTAATTTAAAGGGAATTTGAACAATGTTAGTACAGAAGAGGACTAATTAAATTGGGCTGTCTGGAGTGTTAGTTTACTATTCTTCTTAACTTCCCCTACACTAACTAGTGCCTTCAGATGACAACACTGTTTGTCTGCTTTGAATTTTTGCAGCATATCAGATCAGGTTTCATTGCCATAAACTCATCTGTGACAAATTATAGACAGTTTAGTTTCTGTAAACTGATTTGGCCCAGGACAAATGTCAGGTTGTAGAACTTTTTGATCTCTAGGTTTCAAAATAACTTTAAAAATCCTCTGTCTTAAATTAAATTTGACATGCATAATTCAATTTACAGATTGAGTTTAAAACTTTAAACCGAAGTTACTTAGAGTGGTAACCAATATCAAGAAGTAGTGCTGTACTTGACTCTTCTGTCTATGAGTCTGCCTCTGTTTCGCTTGTTAGTTGTTTGTTCATTAGATTCCACATATGAGTGAAATCATATAGTACTTGTCTTTGTCTGAAAACAAGAGGAAAACACCCATGGACTTGGTCAACAGTTTGGTGTTTGCGGGGGTTGGTGAAAGGGGGTAGGTGGAGGTGGAAGAGAGGGTATTACAAGATAAATGGTAATGGGAAAAAGCAATACAAATATTTTTAAAAGGGGTATTGCTGTAAAAATAAGCTCAGAAGTGATACCTCCAACTATTTTTCAAATGTAATGGAGATTTTCACTTAAACCTTATAAATAATAAATTTACAATGAATTTAAAATCAATATATTTTAAATATCTTTGGTTATAGAGACTTGTGAAGATTATCACAAAGTATACTAATGAGCAACAAATCAGCCATCTCTAGATGCACAATTTAAGCACAGTAAATCAAGATATAAAAATAATTTTGATGCATAACCATTTCTATTACCAAATACTGGGGTTCACTCAGTTAAAATACCTATGAGGTTCATTTAAAACTAGGTATTTTATTAGTAATAAGTACCATATGTTGAATCCTCATTTACAGGGATGAATGAAATGTTGCCAAAACTTATCCCATATGGTTCACCCAACCACCCTTTGAAAGGATATCACTATTATTCCCATTTTACAGATGTGGAGGTTGAGAGTCAGAGATGCTAAATAACAGAATGTCATACTACTGTGGAATGTCAAAACTGGATTCAAAACCAGGTCTATTAAATGACAAGATACACTTTTAGTAATCACTGTGCTATACTAAAAATCTCAAGAGTATAACCTTATGGACAGTGTAAAAACTGCTGTCATCTTAACATTTGTGAATAGCTTAAACTACAGCTCATTACTGTTGCTGAATTTTAAGTTTTGTTCCATACAAAAATACAAGAGAATACATAAGCGATGCCTCCCTTCCCTGTCGCAGAACATTTTCCTTTGAAGTCACTGCTTAGCTAGTTAGGATCTTCGAAGAGCATTTAGCAAAAGTTAAAATGTAATGCCAAACTTCATTGGCTGGATTTTTTATTAGATAAGGTAGAAATGAAAGCAGCAGGCAATTTAATTAGCAGTAATTTTTCTGGGCAAGTCATTACTTTGATGAACTTCAGAGCAATGTTTATGGCTCCTAATTAACCATGTTAGTCATTTGATTGAATAATCACTTTGGAAATGTTTCTACAATTTGATTAGAGTCTGACCTACTCTGACAGTCATAAATTAACTGATATCACTTTAGGATAACATGACTTTAGTTACTTTAGGGGAATAAACTCCTTTTAGCCATAATTTGTCAGGCTTCTCTGAACCATATAAAAGACACCGATTTTAAAGATAGGATTTAAACATTGCTAGCCAAATGCCTCAATTTCAGGAGCTATATGTTCATTTTATTCACTCTAAGGTATAATAAATAGTATTAAGAACTGGCAAAAATACAATTATATTCTCACATGAATTTTCCCCCCTAAATTGTCATTCAGTACTTTTTAAAAAAAATTAGATCACAAGTTGGGCCTTTGGAAATGTATTAGAGGTTTTGACTTCAGCCTTACTTATAAGTCATTAATTTATTATATTTTAAATGAGGGTACTTTAAACATCATTGGTTAATAAATATTATAGAGTAATACAGCAGAATCAAGAAAGCCACCAATTCCATAGATACAGGAGTACCAGCGAAATTATTGATCACATTTTATCTGTGATATTAAATGTCTTAATTTTCCAGGATTATGCTTATTTTGTATTATGTTAGAGCACATTTCTAAGAAATTCCTTCAACTTTGAATAGTAGATTTTCCAGAAATGCTCATGTTTTTCTTTTTTTTTTTCCCTTTCCCTCTCTTCTCCTCCTGTGGGGTAGGGGGAGGGACAACTACATTTAGTCACACACTTCGCTGTAATAGCATTTAGCCTCTATGTTTTTCTCTAGTTGCCTGCAGAGCCAACCAGCTGTTTTTGCCACCGTGCTCCAGATGGGCAGCGTCACTAAAAGTGTTTTGTGAGGGGGTGTCAACATTGGTACAGCAAAATGCTCACCCCTCAGCAGCTGCTGAGCGAGTTGGTGGCAGAACCTCTAACACTGTCCCTTCCAGGTCCAGCTGCTTTCAGGGGCTTTATGCCTGGCAATAAATCAAAGTAACATTAAAGTTTACATTGAAGTACCATTGGTGAAAAAATTGGGATAAAATACATTGCTGTTTGGTAACCTAGAAGCTCACCTACGTTGCCCCCCTATTATACATCTGACACCAGGAAACAAGGTTAACGCTGCCTTTCGGAGGGTCAGGATTGTATGCTACGTAATACTTTTATTTAAAGAAGGCATGGTGTAATAACATTTTGATAGAGGCTTATTTTTTACTGTTTTCAACTTGTAACGTATTGACTTCTACGTACTTTTAGGTGTCATTGCTGTGGTGGATTGCCATTAAAATATTTTTGACTAAAACTACATTTGATAAACATTTTTTTCTGTGGGGAAAAAAGAAGCCTTCTAATTTGGTTGACATTCATCACCACGCAAATTTAAAAATAGGTTAGATAGGCTTTAAAAACGGAACCTTCCAAACAGATGAAGAATGACATTTGGGCCCAATGGTACTAATTATCTATAGCATAAAAGTCCACAGATGAATAGTTAAAAGGTGGTGAGGGTCTTTGGATGCCAATTGATCAAAATGTCCCTTACTACTTGTCAGGTCATATGCTTACTGCAGTGGTAGAGAACAAGGCATACCTTTTTTAAAAAACATTTTATTTATTAATTTCTAGAGAGAGGGGAAGGGAGAGAGGCAGAGAGGGAGAGAGACTTCAATATATGGTTGCCTTTCATCTGCCTTCAGCTACAGACCTGCCTGGAGACCTGGCTTGCAATCTGGTTGTGTGCCCTGGCTAGGAATCGAACCAGTGACTTTCTGGGTTTGCAGGCCAGCACCTTATCCACTGTGCCACCAGCCAGGGCAGAAGACATCTCTTATATTTAATATAGCACACTTGCCACGTACATTTTATAAATGTATTTTTCATATGTTGTTTAAAGTAACTTGACTAATACCTACAGAAGATAGAAGTAACTTGGTCACATGTACTTATGCCTACCTATTAGAGACTCTATACACTGTGTATGTGTATGCAGCATTGGTCCCAGGTTTGTAGGACCTAAAACTTACAAAAATTGGGGAACTTTCTTAAAAGAAAAGAAGATGAAATTGTATATACAGAAATTAGGTTCAGGGCTCAGAAGAGACAGACTCTCAAAAGTACAGGGTCCTAAAGTTTAAACTTCACTGGTTTCACCTGAATCCACCTCTGATTATGTAAGTGAACTTTTAGATTCAGAATCAGAGGACTTATGATTCTAATAGTTAAGATAACATCTGGCCCAGCCCTTTATTTTAGAGAAAGATAAACACAAAACAGTGTGCTGAAAGTATGTAACTTGAATAACAGTAAATGAAGGACTTGAATTTTAATCTGTTTTGCAATCCATATTTCTTTGCTTTTCTCCACATCTAAGCTACTAAACATATTAAATACACAGCTCTCGGTATGATTCAGGTTTAACCATTAACCAGGCTTATTTTCTCAGTGATGAGTTAACTTGGTCACATAGGTAATGCCTCACTCTTAGAGTAATAATGGTGTTTTCTATGAAATGGTCGGATTTCAGTTTTATAGCCTCATCAGTTTTGAACCTGGCCAGTGTATCTAACAAAATGAAAGCCAGTCATGCTTTTATCTGGAGAGAAAAAATAGCAGTCCTTCTAATGGACTGGAATAATTTTAAGAGATTGAGCAGTTTCATCTTTTCATCATAATTTCTATTCAGCATTCATGAAATGAACTAGGAATTTGTTTTTGTTGATTTTCACTTCGAGTGCCACAGAATGATATGCATGGAGTCCACAAGTGGTCTGAAACATATGTTGACTCATGGCACTCTCTCAAGGACAGTGTAATATTCAGGTGGGATTGCAGGTAGAGGCAGCCTTTAGTAAGATAAAGTGGATAAAGCTTGAAATTCCCATGTCTTTTCAAGAGAATTGGTTCAACATCCTTCTTCCATTTCTTGTGTAGGTCTTGCCTGAAATGTTCACTGTGTTGACAAGTTCGCCACATGGAGACTCTGTGTCAACTTCTGATATTTTCTCATTTGCTCTCTGTCTGTTGATAAAGCACCTTATCAGCTGCTGACTTCTCTATGACCAATGAATGCTGTTTCTTCTTTCAGAAGTGCCTAGCTGCCATTCGATTTACATGAGGCAAGAAGGCTTCCTGGCTCATCCCAGCAGAACAGAAGTTAAGTTGTCCATTACTGAAGTTTTTTGTAAATGCTTGTCAAAATCATCAGACATCCCAAGGATGCAGTCAATTAATCGTGTTTTATGAGAAAAAATACGTATGTTCCCATAAGCATTTATTTTTAGAATTTTATCTTTTCAAAGTAAAATGAAGATTTTTCAGGTCAGAGTATCATGTATTTGGTTGTTAACGTGAGGCATGTGCACATAAACAGCTGTAAAGTGAATTTCTGTTGGGGGTGTGTGTGTGTGTTTTGCCAATAACCACATCCTTTTTAAATAGAACATGTGCTTTGTAAATTACCTCACATTTACTGCTCTATTGAAATCTACCAAGGAATTTTTCAGGTTTGCTTTACAGATCTAAGTCAGTAGATTTAAATATACAGGGGTGGGCAAAAGTAGGTTTATAGTTCATGTGGAAAAATACAAATAAATAATAATTAATAAATAATACAGGAATAAATTCTGTATTTTGTGTACTCACAACTGTGAACCTACTATCACCCACCCCTGTATTTGCTTTAAAATATCCTGGATTTTGCATTTTTGGACAATAATTAAGAATAGAAATTCACAGAAGAGGGCTAGAGAGGGAGTTTTTATTGTGGATATTTTTAGGGTAAGCATAGTGGGAAAGCTTTGCTTTAATGGACTTAGTACCCGCAAAGAAAAAAATAAGAATGATTTTATCTGGCTTATCATCCACATTAAAGTATTTCTGGAAATATGTGTTCATTTCTTGATATAAACAATGTATGTGTTTTCAGTGAGATGACTTAGAAGCATCCTATGTTTGGTCTCATATTGGTTGTATTATATAAATAATATGAATAGAAATAAGTCCCCAAGTTTAAAGGATAGTATAATGAGCTGGTAAATCCAAAGTATGTAAGCCCAAAAAGTTTGCACAAATACAATGCAATTATTATTGCTACTGTTGTTAATATTATGTACCTACAATACCGACTGGCACATTTGAGAAATAAAATGGTGACTATGAAATTTCTTCCTGGTGATTAAAGACAACCATTAAAAGAAGGTCTACAGTCAAGGCTATTTGGCGGAGAAAATGATTGTGTAAAGCTGTCAGTTTATTTTGCACTTCTTTCTGTGGACTTACACAGACAATGAAACATGAGGAGGCTGCTAAGATGTTTCTCCAAGGAAGTAAGGGGTGAAACCAAATCTATTCCAGTTTACCAGGGCAATTATTGCAAGGCAAATACCAGCAGTTTACTTTGATTCCCCATTCGTCCCATTGAAACACAAAAACTTGGAAGAAAATGGGAAAGGAGGCAAATGTATATGTTATAAATTCTAGGTTTGCCAGTGTTTATGTGAGCTCTGTGCATGGATTAGTAATAGCAATAGACAACTCTCATATATCACGGTGTGTTAGGCACTGTTCTAAACTTTTGTACTGAAGTCATTTAATGCTCACACATAGCTATAAGGTAGATAGATAGTTTATTACATTTCCGATTTTGTAGATGAGGAAACTGAGGCCCAGGAGTTAAATACCATGTCCAAGGCCACAGAGCTGAAAAAGGACTGTTATTTTCTACCTCAGAGTCGGTGTTCATGGTTCTATTTTCAGTTGTTGGCAAGCCGCGTTTCTATTGTGATTAAACGTATCTCCTCTTCTCCCACAGGCTGTATGTTTGAAAAGGGCCCCAGGCAGTTTTATGACGACACCTGTGTTGTCCCAGAGAAATTCGATGGTAGGTTTTCCACTGTGCTTCAAGTTGTCATTTTTGTAGGGGGAGGAGAGACATCGCTCTGGCCTCCCTCGAAAACAGTCAGCATTCCTTTTTCAGGATTTATGTGCCTGCCATTTATGATGCACTCAACTCCTGCTAAACTTTACCTTTTATCAATTCTCTTGCCTTCGTCCATTAAAAAGCTTTTTTCTTTTGTCCCATAAGAGAGCTCATTTTTAGAGAGAGAACTCGAGTGTCTTTCTGGTCGAGCTTTGTGCGGAGGAAGAGGGGGTGCGGCTTTCCCTGTCCCGGTGGAGCGCAGGCTGCCTGTTGTTGGAGATTTATTGAAAGCCGATCCCGTAATTAACAAAGCAGAAAAGCAAGCATGCTCCTGTGGAGGCCCAGATGACTAATGCGGCCTCTTTCCTTTATTGTTCATGAAAAGATGCATTATGAAACCCAGGACCGGCATAGCTGCCCGTTTGGTTAGTGGTTGTTAGTCCTGTTTTATTTTTCTTCTGGGAAGATGTTCTTGACTCATGCGGCATTACTTTGTCGTGGTTGAAAAGGGAGTCGGGAAATCATTCGATCTTTAATCTTACTCGCTGTTGCAGTGGGAGGTCCCAGATGTTAGAAAGGGGTGTGAGAATCTTTTCTTCCAAGAGTGGCAGAAGTTCGCATCTAGAGGAAGTTTGGGTGAAAATTGAACAGTGGATTGATTTAGTGGTTCTTCCGAATAGGCTCCTGCTTTGATTGTTGAACAGGAAATGGGCCCTTTTGATTACACACAAACTTTGGGGATCACGGTCATCATGACTTTGGGGCTCTCCGAAGTTTTCAGTTGTTATTATTTAAACTACAATGTCATGCTCAGACTGCTTCTCGATCTCTAGTGGCTTGTAGACTCCTCTGTTGTCCAGGTTTTTGCTCCTTTTCCACTTCTCAGAAGGAGGGCTAAGTCTAGGGAAGGTGCGCTTTCTTTGCTTTCCTTTCAGTTGCTAAATTTATGCAAGGGCATGGGGTTAACACTCTAATAGAGCACTGTTTTTTAGCTTTATTTTACAATAGATGTTTGTTTTAAGCTGCGAGTCCCCAAGGTATGATCTGTGTTATTTTTAACCATTAGTAGAGCAGCGCAATTCTGAAAATACAACAGTTTCTCTTGAGACAAAACATAAAAGCCTTTACTTCTCGGAATGATTTTTATAGTTTCATTCAGTTGTTAGGAAGCTTAACATTTTAAGAAATCTTGGTAATCAATATGGGCAAATAAGGAAGAAAAATAGCTCAAAACTATAGACAGGATTATGATATAATCTTAACAGGCCAATGTCACACTAATGTTAAGGGCCACTAACTGTCTTGGTTATTTATTCCCTTTGATTTTTAAATATTCCTCAATTTTATAGTAAAAAAAAAAAAATTGGAAGGTAATATAAGTATACATTTCATAGGGAATAGAGAACAAGGAGAAAGAATGACAAAAGGTTATAATTTCATTGTACAAGGCCAGTACAGTCAGTCACATTTATAGGTAGAAGCAATCTAGGTAGCATAAAATTTGACAGGATTATTCTGCCTGCCTAATTGCTCAGCTGCCCCCATGAAAAATTTGTAAATCCTAGAAGGAAAAGAAGATAAATAAAAACTGTCATTGAAATCAATATGAAGAGACACTTCTATATTATCTAGCTTAGACCCAAACAGTATGATCTTTTGCAGCTACTGACAATCATTTCACTTTGATTTAGGTTTTTATAGCGTTGTTCTTTCCATGATTATTTTAAGGGTGTATCTTTACTGAAAAGGAAAGATTTTTTAAAAGCTTGTGATTTGGTCTGTCTTACAATTCACACTTAGTGTGCATAGATGAGCTTGAATATATTTCTGAATTGCTTATTTGGTGAAGAGAAATTCATGCATTAACAATGATACACTTGTGGGGTCCTAGAAATTCAGTCTTCAATGTAACCAGTTCCAGAGATTTTGAAGATAGTTGTCAGGAGATACAAGTATGTACTCAGTAGCCATGAACTGAGTTTTTGTTTGCTTGTTTATTTGTTTTTATTTTGTTTTTTGGTAATACCAAGATACCTGACCAGGTTTATACCAGAAGCATTTCAACAGTAACATCTTTATTGCTGTAATCTGTTTCATTGATCATTACACTATATACGAAGACCAAATAAACGTAACAAACTTGCTTAAAAAGTACAAATTTACTGGAAGCTCTGATGCATACATTTTTTCAGTTGAACTTTTAGAAAAAGAGTAGCAAGTTAAATTTAAGTGAGTGAACCACAAGAAATAAAGAAAAATGCATTTGCTGTCAGATGAAAAAGTGGTAGTTCCAGTATAATGGTGTGTAAGAAAAATGGTATGGTGGTAATTTGGTATGTCCCGAATTGCCCCTGAGATTTTCCTAACTTACATAAAGTACAAATTAACTTTAACTCAGAGTTTGATGCTATTAAATTGGCTTTGACATATTTTGCATTAAAATATGCAAGCTTTTTACACACAGGTCAAAGAGATATTTACAAATTGGAGTTTGCAGAATTCAGTTTCTGCAGATAAAATGCCCAGAGCTTAAAATTGATTCCTCCATTGTCAATGTTGCATAGAGTAGTAAGTAATGATGTTAACAATAAAAGCAAAGGGTAATTAGATGCTATGGTTCTTAAAGAAATCAATGAAAAAAATAGCGGTACCAATTTTTGTAAGTAAATAACATTCATGGGTTTATTCTACACGTATATGCATTTATTTTGCCCCTTATG
This sequence comes from Noctilio leporinus, assembly GCA_004026585.1. NCBI lineage: Eukaryota > Metazoa > Chordata > Mammalia > Chiroptera > Noctilionidae > Noctilio > Noctilio leporinus. The sequence continues at coordinate 122,137 of PVIW01003952.1, forward strand.
TTATTTATAGTTGTGTGTAAGTTTGCACAAATTTCTGGTTCTTAATCATTCCCCTAAGTTTTTTAAATCCCTATTTAATAGTAACGTGTTTCATGGAAACCTGTAAAGTCTTTGTGGTTTAACCTTCTACCGTTGTGAATTTATGTAAGTGGTATGTTACTAATAGTAGGAACTTTAAAACTTTTTCATTTAGGGGATATCAAACAGGAGCCAGGAATGTACCGGGAGGGACCCACGTACCAGCGGCGGGGATCGCTTCAGCTCTGGCAGTTTTTGGTAGCTCTTCTGGACGACCCCTCAAATTCTCATTTCATCGCCTGGACAGGACGAGGCATGGAATTTAAGCTGATCGAGCCTGAAGAGGTGGGTTTAGTAGGTTTTAGTTAGGAAAGTGGGATAGATTATAAAATAATATAAAGAAACATGCGCTTAATATGCCAAATATGTGGCTTTTAAATTTAAAAATTTGAGGGAAGCCTTCTAAATTTGAAGGGGGGTGTGTGTGTGTGTGTTTTGGGGTGGGGAGAGCCATGTGTGCTTTTAAAATAAAATGAGTATGTTGCATGCTTGTTCTGGTTGAATACCATCCAACAGAATTGATGTTGAAAATCAACCAGAGCACCATTAGCCTAAGCCTTTATTCAAGAATGCGGGACTTGGGAAGTCTCTAAAGCAGGGGTGTCAAACTCATTTTTGCTGGGGCCACATCAGCCTTTGCCTTCAAAGGGCCGAATGTCATTTTAGGACTGTGTAAATGTCACTCCTTAACAGTTAAGCGAAATAAGGTGCCGGGCCGGATTCAGCCCACGGATCTTGTGTTTGCCACTCGTGCTCTAAAGGAACATTGAAGTTTAGGGTGGTAAGGGAGAGAGGGGACATCTGTGAGGCTCACTTCAACTAGTTTTGGATACGGAGGAATTGTCCTTGCAGATTGGTAGCCATTATTCGGACAATCTTGATTTTGTTAAGGGGTTGGACAGTAACATTTAGAGAGCAGAGTGTCAAATAGCGACCAAGGAAAAACAGCTATCAGAGATAAAGGCCTGCAAAGGTCATAGTGAGAAATGGTCACTCCTTAAGTGTTTCTTAGGAGACATAAGCTTGGTAGGAAAATTACTTCCCTTTGCTAGTTGGTTACATGTGTTTCAAGTCAGCTGGGTGGTTCACCCTTGGTTAGAAGGTAGGGATGAAAGTTTAAACTCACCATTATGCATAAGAACTTAACAAAATCAGAGGACTCTGGGTAGAGATAATATAGATAAATGGAACACACATTCAACTAACTGTTCAGCTGCGTCTGCTCACCACTTCTCCCCAACCCCCATAAAAATGCAGTGCTTTCCTTAAGAACTTCTCAATTTATTTATTTTTCCAGGACTAGCTTTAGGCTTAAGGCTGCTATAGCATAACCCACCAATAGCGTTTTGGACCCAATATAGAATGGTGACTGTTACATGAAATGTTTGTGTTTTATTAAAGGTGCTTTTTCTGCTGCCATTAAAACTAACTTTGGTTTACATTAGCCAAGAAAGCAACAGAAGACTTGCAGCTAACCTACTACTTTGGGACTGATCATATTGAATATAGCTTCTAGATACCTCAGAATAGTTGAAAAATTCAGTAAGGTCTCCAATTGGCCTTTGGACCTAATGTGGTTACTTTCATGCAGACAGGAATCTACTGACTAAGCTAATGGGCTTATGCATCTGAAATTCCTGCCCTCTGATACCAGTGATACCAATTACTCAATCATAAGAAGATAATATGGTCAAATTTGTTAGCCAGAAGATAAGTTCACATTGCTTATTAAGATTTGGAGATGACCTGATTCAAATATGTAGTATCAGAAGTATGAAACAGAGGAGTTGGTTTGCACAGTTAATTCTCCTCCAGGTCGTAACTAGTGGCACCAGAGGGTCAGCTTGGCAAAATTATCCTTGTCCAATACCAAGCACATGCATACAGAGGGCTCAATATCAGAATTTGAAAGTATCCCTCTTCTAGTATGGGCCAAATGTATGGGTGTTTGAATTTCGTACCATGTCTAAAGCTTAATTTGTCAAAAGAAATGAGTTTTTATGGAGATGAAATTAAATGATGAAAGTGTAAAAATGTTAAAATGTGAAGCACTAACAAACGGAGACTAGGAACACTTAACATAATTTGAAAGCCCTTCGGCATGATGGGAATATGTGCTCTTTACCTCAGAAAAGATGTTAACATTCACTGTGAGAGTTGGTCCACACTACAGCTGAGTACATTCAATAGAAGTTTATATCAAATAGTGATAAATTTTCTTCCATGTGTGATTCAAATAAAGGTGAGCAGAAATGTATTTAAACATTTTTGTTTCTATATATATGTTAATTTAGGAGAAACTATTGAATTATGTCAGTAATCCTGAATCCATTCTGAAGACTAAAAATCCTTTCAAAAAAGTTTTAAAGATTTTATTTATTTATTTTTAGAGAGAGGAGAAGGGAGGGGGAAAGAGGAGAAGAATCATCAATGAGTTGTTCTGAATCAAACCAGTGATCTTTCATTTCCTAGGCCAGTGCTCAATCAATCCATTGAGCTGCACCAGAAAAGGCTAGAAGAGTAAAAATTCTTACACAGTGATTAAATGATTTTTTAAGTCATTAAAAAAAAAGATTTTATTTATTATTCTTAGAGAGTGGGGAAGGGAGGGAGGTAGAGAGAGAAAGAAACATCAATGTATGGCTGCCTTTCACCTGCCTCCAGCTAAGGACCTGGCTGAAGACCTGACATGCAACCTGGTTGCCCTGACTGGGAATTGAACCAGAGACCTTTGGGCCTTTGGGTTCGCAGGCCAGCACCAACCCACTGAGCCATACCAGCCAGGGCTTTGATTACATTCTTTATATAGCAGCTCTTGACTTTTATGATCAGCTTTAAAGTATGAAGAAGACTTGACCAGACAATCAGTTCCATCAGATTCTGAATTTCTGTGATTTTTCTTCTTATATGCAAGGGAGAAATAATTATATCTGCTTCATACAGCAAACCAACATTTAGACACCTTGTCTGTAGCAGACTCAGACAGTGTAAGAAGCCCGGGGAATTCAGAGTCAGTAGACCATTTCAAATATTAACCAATGGAATGGCCATTGTGCTGTAAGCACAATGTGTCCTAAGGCCTTTGTTAGAAATGAAATGTCCCATTCTGATCACTGCATTTGCTCACTGTTGCTGTTGCTTCCATCAGGCCATGACTTTGCTGTTGATGTTTATCATCTTTGGCAAGTGTTGGTGAAATTTCTTCAGCCTAGGTGGCCGGCCCATATTCACCCTCTCCCTCTGTCACACAGCGGATGTGGGAGCATCCGTGTCTGTATGCTCATAAAAAGTGGCTGTGAAGACATCCTTGTTGGAATTACTCACGAGTTCCCTTTCTTTATATTTCTTCCTGCAGTTTGAAATGACATTGAGTGAGACTGCCAACCTGCACTAATTATCTCTGCTCAGTGCATTTGGGAAACTCTAGCAAGCACATAATCCTCACCATTTCCCTTTTTGAGATAGTTGAGATAAAAGATTATTTTCAAATTAATTATGCATCCAAGCATAGTAAATCATCTGTAGACTCAAAGGGGAAGTTTTTGATAATACCCAAACTTACTGAGGTGGAAGAGTCACCAAGAAGTCTGAAAGCCACAGCCTGATTATGGTTTCCATGACTGAGTGTCAAGCATGATTTTTAAAAATAGATGAACTAATACTGAAACTATTACATGTTCCCATTTAATTCATTTGACAAGAGTGAATGTTACAGTGCCATCATCTTTTTGCTTGTCACTAACAGGCAAAGTTTTCACTTGAAGAAGTTTTATAAAGAAGTCACCGCAGTTATTGCTCCCTTCAGGCCCATCCACACTGAAACAGTGCCATGGCTTTTATTGATGTTGGGTGGGCCCTATGTCAGGGCTGAAGGAACTTCCTTAGTTGGCGGGTGGTGCCACCTCGCCTGGAAATGATTTATTGTGGCCAGAGCCTTTCAGTGTGGAATCTATCCTCTTATCAGACTTTAAAAAATAAGCATCATTTGGAGCTACCTTTTTAAAGATTTTACTTACTTGTGTTTCAAGAGAGGGGAAGGAAGGGCAAAAGAGAGGGGAAGAAACATGGGTTAGTTGTCTCTGAAATGTGCCCCAATCAGGAACTGAATCTGCAGCCCAGGCATGTGCTCTGCCCAGGAATAGAACCAGGACCTTTCACTTTGTGGAATGATGCCTGACCAACTGAGCCACACCAGTCACGGCTCTCATCAGATGTTTATATGTACAGAACAGTACTGTTAACTGTAGGCATGCTGTTGTATGACAGATTTCTAGAACTTACTCATCTTGCATAACTTGTCTGTCTCTCAAAGCAATATTGGTAGGTCCCATTTTTCTCAACTTTATATGAATGTGACATTGAACAAGCTCTAAAAATGTATTTTATTGTTAGAAAGTGTTCACGAATACCCACAATGCTGAGGCTTAACTGGTATCATAAAAGTTAAACTGATGATTGTATTTATAAGATCAGCCTTCTCTCTCAGAACCTTCCACAGTGTTTTCTTAAACTTTGTGGCAGGTGTTTTATTCTCTGGTGAGTTTCTAGGAAGAAATCATTTTTAAATGAACGAGTAAGCAGAAATTATTGTTTCATTTAAGGAGTGATTAGTACTTTTCTTTTCGAGCTCCCTCCAGCTTGCATGCTGTTGAGTTGCTTTGCCTATTAAAGATTTACTGATGTCCATTATTATTAGGCTCTTTAATGATGTTTTATTTAGAATGCATTGCTTTCACTTCTTATTGCCACCTTCTCACTTCAGTATTGCTCAGACCATTTATATAAAAATAAAGTTTATCTTTGGAAAATTAGGATGTTCCTGCCATTGTGACTGTCTGCTTGGATATTTATGGTCCTGTTCCTGTTACACCACGTTTCTGTGCCCTTCAAAGAAAGTACCCTGATACTTATGACCAGAGTACATTGTGTCTTCCTTCAGGGAAAACAAATATGAGAGAAAATAGCAAGGATCAGTATTTTTAAAAGACCAAACAAACCCTGGAGAACAGTTATTGCTAATAAAGTACAGAGACAGAATGGTCTCTAAAAAGTATTGTATCTTAGCATACGTGGCATAGCAACAACTCGGGACTTCATGGACACGAAAGAAAACACCAATTTTTTTTTTAAGTAATGTAGTCAGGGTTGGCTAGGTATGAGTGGTAGCAGCAGTTTCTGCTTAGACTATTAAAAAGTGGAAATTAATGAGAATGTGACTTATGCCACAATGCTTTAGCTATAGCCCAGGCTGGTGGTGAGGCGGGGGGTGCACACATATTGAGGAAGGGGGTTTTCTTAAAGCCCATTGAAGACTCTCTTTGCTCCTCCAAAGCCACATTATAAAGAGCTCTGATGATTTTTCACTAAGCAACAAAGTGGACATCCTGCTTTAGAGATTTTTGTTTGTGGACTCATATACATGGTGACCTTTTCCATTTCCTTCTTATTCTTAGCATCCGATCACTGGTCACTAACTGAATGTTTAACTCCCCATTTTAGTATTTATTGGCTACAATTTTATTCTGATGCTGCTTCAGGCAGTAAAAGTAATTTGCAGTCCAAATTATTAATTTATATACTGTGTCCTTTGCTATACACACGATGCCACTTGTTCCCTCTTGTATTTATTTATTTTAAATATCAAGTAAGATAGTTTTTCTCTGGTTTGTCATTACCTAAAAAAACAAAAACAAAAAAAAAAAACCACCTTACTGTTCTTACACTATGGTCTTAGAAAAAAAATCTACAATGTTTCTCAGAATGGGAAACTTGCCTTATTTTGGTGAATTGCAGCCTGTTCATTCCAGTTGTAAACACATTCCCATATTTCCATTTAATTTGGTATCCAAAACAATGGTGACAAAGAATTCTATTGTGATGTTTCAGAATGATTACTGCATGCCTGGTTTAAAAAGCAAACCAGGACACAGGAAATTCAGATTAGGGTGGCTTTTGCTTCTTCGATTTGGATGTGTTTTGGAGGGGTTGGAAGTAATTCGTGAATTAGCTATTTTTTATGAACTATTTTGATAAGCTAATATTTAACACTACAATGTAATTCTGTTTTGGTGGCAGGTGGCCCGGCGTTGGGGCATTCAGAAAAACAGGCCAGCTATGAACTATGATAAACTTAGCCGTTCACTCCGCTACTATTATGAGAAGGGTATCATGCAAAAGGTGAGCAGCTAATACAGCATTAAAATTCATTGAAATGTTGCACATAAATCTGCATGTTATACTTTAAGAGCCACATATTATTGCATTGTTGAAGCAGGGCTTTCGATCATTTTAACATATGCGTGGTTCTTGGTTTTGGTATTATAAGCCTTTCTGTTTATATATTTATGGGCCTCATAGACAAATAAGTAATAATGTTACATACAAAGGAATAGACTTTCTGGAAGTTCCTATTTTGCTGCATTTGATTAAAAAAAGGTTGTTTCTGAGCTGATGTTATAGGTGTACATCTTCAGAAGTTGTTGATATTCAACTATATTCGCAGGAATTAAATAATTTGGAAATGATCTTGCTTTTAGTTTCTAATACTAACTGAATTCTTGCTTTTTATTCCTTATTCTGATTCTTTTTGAAAAATTTTATTGTTGTGTTAATTATTCTGGTTCTTAAAGCATTCAGAACATTTCTTGTTTTCATTCCAAAACGTTTACTTTTCTTGCCTGAAATTTTGCTTGCTCTCATGACCAGACAGATTAACGTCCTAAACCATTTATTAAAAATAAGTATTTGATCTTATTTTATTGGTAGAATGAAATTACACTTATGCTTTATTTCAGATGTGCTTCCCTTAATATTTGAAAGTAGCTTTTTAATAAAGGAGGTGAAACAAATGAATTACAGTTAGGATAATACAAAATACTTGAAGAAGGCTATGAATAAAAAAGATAAAAATATTTGGGTATTATTACTACATTTTCAATGTCACATGTATATTCAATTTATATGTCTTGACTAATTCTACAATTTATCCATTGTGAACATTGCAGTTTTATTATACGTCCTTTGGGAGGACATGGACATAGTTATATGTTACAAGTTGTGGCATATTTTTATGTTGCCATAACTCCGAGAGAAACTAGACCAGTTGCTACATGAAACTTGCTAGAACAGAGGACAACAGCATCATTGAGTTTCCTGGACCAAAGGAAACCAGAGCTCCGGAGTTTGCCGGATTAGTTAAAACTTCCCAATTCCTTAAAAGATATGGCTGAATTATTCACAGTTGCTTCCTCTGACCCCAAATTTCACCTTCAAAATGTATAACCATTACTGTCTGTTCCCTCCATGTTCTCCATCTGGACCATGGGTAACTTTTCATTCCTCCCTTTCATTCATTGCTCCCATTTGCAGCCAAATCTTTCAGCTATATCCCATTCCTTTCCTCTTCATCACCACCTTCCCAGCTCCTGCACACCAGCCGGACTGCACCAGTAGATGCTCTGCAATAAAAGAAAATGCAGGCATGCTCTAGGTTCCATGTACTTCTCATTGGATCCCCTTCCTGAGCACATAGCTAGTTCTCTTACCAAGTGATGTATTCTTACCTCATCACCTTATTGCAATTTTTAAATGCACATTCATGATTTGAGACACTTGCGTTGTACCCAGCACAATAAAAGTTGTCAACAAATAGTAGCTCTGAACGCATCTCACACCCGGAAGCCAGTGTAAGACAAGGTACATTTGGCTTTTGTGTCTTGACCCTTATCCCTCTTGTTAAAAGGGGCATTCACGGAGAGCCAGATGGGTTATAAAATCTCCAGTCACACCTCGGCTTTTAGACGCAGTATTTGACAGGCTGTCACATCTAATAATAAATGTTTTCCAAGGTGTTCAAACTTAATACTTCTTATTCTCTGTTCCTGTTTATCCAGTTATCTTAATCCCATTGGTTTAACTCTTAGTTTAATAAATTAATGAGGCAAGATGCTAAAAAACAGTCAAATAATGGCATAGATGTTAAAATATATATAGCAATATTGCTCCTTGAATTTTTCCATTTTAGGCTGTATTTGCTAGAGGAAACTACTTGCAACTATTTATTCACCAGCTAATATAGGACGATAGCAAGATGCTGTATGGGACAGATCTTTTCAGGTGTCACTGTTGAATGTATTGTAAGAAAGGTTCGGTTGTTTAATAAAACATGCAAAAGTCAAAGTCTACTTGTAACTAGCACAACCAGCATTTTACAGTTCTTACGGACATATATTTACTTTTCCTGTGTGTGCTGAACCATCCTCCTTGGGACTTCTCACTCCTGTGACTCCTTCATTGCTTCAGCAGTTCTTCCCACTTTCTAGCAAGTCTTGTTTTCTCATCTTTACCTGTTAACATATGTACCACTCTAATAGGCCAGTAAATTCTACTGTAGTCGTGTAGAGGGGAAATTATGCTGCTCTTCTTTTTTTTTATTATTTTCAGAGAGAGGAAAAGGGAAAGAGAGAGAGAGGGTGAGAAACATCAGTGTATGGCTGGAGACCTGGCTTGGACTCTAACCAGAGACCTTTGGGTTCGCAGGCTGGCGCCTATCCACTAAGCCACCAGCCAGGAAGTTTTATAATCTGGATTGCACATTATACACTTAATTCCTCACACTGATTTATCGAATACTTTCTAATTATAACCAGTAGCACGAGGTTGGACAAAAAAGCCCTAGTAGAGAAGAGCAAGCCCCACAGCCCCAAACAAAAGAAAGCAGTTTATTAAATGCTCTGAGATATGTAAGTTATTTATTTTACATTTTTCTCAAAATGCTTTGAAGGGAAAAAGGGGAAACTAGCATTGAGTATCTTAGCTTTGTTTCTGATGTTGCGTATTTTTATTTAAATGGTAATTTTACCATTTCACCTTTATGAACTTAATTTCCTTTTTATAAAGGACTAAAGTGAATAAATATATGCCAGGCTCTTCTGTTTGCCAATCTTAGTATAGGTGTTCTCTAGCACACGCATGCACACACCACACACACAATCTTAATACAGATGTTCTCTAACACACACACACACACACCACACACACACACACACACACACACACACCCCTTCCTGAGGGCAGTTCTGGCCAAGCTGCTCGGTTGGTTAGAATTTAGTTCTAATTTACCCCAGTTGCAGGTTCCATCTCCTGTCAGGAGCAACCAATGAAGGCATAAGTAGGTGGAACAACAAATTCATATCTGTCTCTCTCTCTCTCTCAATAAAAATAATTAAAAAAAAAAAAAGAAATATCCAAATCCATACACATTGAGTACTGACTGTTTTCAAACCTAAGAATATTCAGATGTTTAGGATTCTCTAAATTGTTTCCTCTTACAGTGTTAAAAAAAAAAATTCAAGACAAAAGAAAAAAAATTATCTGAGTCCAGAACAGCACAGTTCTCTTTGGTAGTTGTTTCTTTTTTTCCAAAAACATAAAGATAATTCAAAAACCACAAACTCACTGTTCCCACCGATCACAAAGCCACTAGCAGTGCCTGTTGATACTTAGGAGCTCAGAGATAATTAATTTTCCTCTTCCTAAAAATTACTGAACCTTAGATGCACACAAAAAGTGACTATCAAAGTTAACGTAAAGAATTGTATTGATCCTTCCACCACCCACTCCCCTGGTTTTGAGAGAACCTCAGCATTCTTAATTAATGGTGGTAGGAGGTGAGGGACCATGTTTGTTTCACTCAGTTGTTTATAACTTCCTAGAGAAGCGTCGCTCTTCAAAACTTAAGCTTGGGACATGTCATTCCCTACAAATCACGCCACTCCATTATTTCAAGCAGCTGTCACATTTCTTTTTCTCATTTCCTCCTTATGCATTGTGTACTTGAATTTCCTTTCACTTTTTTACACCTCTTACTTCAATTTGACACTTTACACACATCCTTAACTTCTGTCTAATGCATCTTGCCTTCATTTTTAAAAGTGATGTACCCGGGATAATGCATCTTTCATTTAAATAAGGCTATGTATCTTTTTTTCTTTTTCTTTTTCCATAAGAATACACAGTAGGAAACATAAAACCAGTTCACCCTGTGAATCAATGAATCACTAGTCTACTCATATTAGGAACACAACACATTTTTCTTTTAAGGCTTGGAAATTTAGTTTTTTTACGGTTTCACAAATATAGTATTAAGAAGGAGACTCTATACTTTAAAAGTCCAGTTATGGCCCTGGCTGGTGCCACAGTGGGTAAGGTGCCGGCCTGTGAACCCAAGTGTTGCTGGTTCGATTCCCCAGCCAGGGCACATAACCAGGTTGCAAGCCAGGTCTCCAGCCAGGTCCTTAGCTGGAGGCAGGTGAAAGGCAACCAACCATACATGGACATTTCTCTCCCTTTCTTCCTCCATCCTTGCCCTTCTCTCTAAAAATAATAAAATCTTAAAAAAAAAATAAAAAGTCCAGTTATAGAGATATTTTTAAAACAAAAACTTCAGTGTGAAATGCCTGAATGAAATCATTGATTTCATCCCCGCAAATAGTATTGTAGGTTTATGTTTATATTAAAACAAGCAAGCTTCTTGGCTTTCTAGCTATATCTGAAATGATACAAATTATTGTTCAAGGGCAACATTTTGCCATTGATTTCATAAAGTAAAACTTTTTTTTTTTTTAATGTGCATCTACTTGGTAGCTTTTTCTTTTGTTATCCATCATTTCTGAGTGATTAAACCATATTTTTCTTTTCCTTCCCTGTCCTTCATCTGGGATGGTGACGTGTGTGTGTTGAGGTATAATCCACAAATAACCTATTAGTATCAGGTGTGCAATATAATGACTGGAGATTTGTGACTATTACGAAGTGATCGCCACAGTTAAGTCTGGTTACTCTCCAAGTCGGACACTCCTAAGGCCGGGTTTTCCTCTCCCTTGTTTTCCGCAGGTGGCGGGAGAGAGATACGTGTACAAATTCGTGTGCGATCCAGAAGCCCTCTTCTCCATGGCCTTTCCAGACAACCAGCGCCCGCTGCTGAAGACGGACATGGAGCGACACATCAACGAGGAGGACACAGTGCCTCTGTCCCATTTCGACGAGAGCCTGGCCTACATGCCGGAAGGGGGCTGCTGCAACCCGCACCCCTACAACGAGGGCTACGTGTACTGAGCAGGGACCGCGGGCTGGGCCCCCGCGCGCTTTCCGTCCTTCTGGAAGTGGCAGAGAATCTGCGTTCTCTTGGATCTCCGTTTGATTTTTGTTGTTTGTATTTCATTTTTAAATAATAATACACAAAAAGGGGCTTCTCCTGTTACATTATTATTCTATGGTCTGCCATGGACTGCGCACTTTATTTTGGGTGGGGGGGGAGTAATCCAAACACTTATTCTGTGTAACAGGAAGGGAATGGGGGGATGGGTGGGGGTGGGGGAGGGGCTTACTTTTTACTCCGGCCGGGGATGGGGTCCTACAGGTTTTAAGTATGCTGAAGCTACGACATGTTAATTTGATTCCATCACAACATGCGAAAATGTTCATCTTTTTTTCCTCCGGGTATCTGTGGTACAGTTCCTTCACATCATGTAAATATCCACTGAGAGACTAGTTGCCTTGGGACCTTCCCCTACCATTTGAGTCTCTGCAAGGTGTACAAAAAAAAAAAAAAAAAAAAAAAAAAAATTCTGTAAATGGCAGTGTAAGTGTTAAGAAATGACTGTTTTTTGCACCTCCTGTAGAAAGGTATGTAGAGGTTGCAGTTGCTGTTTGTTGCTTTGCTTGGCTTTCTGTACGGCTCACGATTTCCAGCAGACTCACGGAGGATGACCGCGACCTGGGCGGTTCTCTCTGACGTTCTAATTGCCGGTGACGGTAAACGAGGGGCACCGCTTTGGACTTTGGCTCCGAACCGAGCCACAGGCCAGTAGCATTACATGTATCCGGTTCCACCTTGCTCTTTCGACGCAGATCCTGCTGTCATTTCAGTGTTTTGAAACCCATTTCATTTAAATAATGATAACATCATGGTCCTTGAGATCTTCATTTGAATGTTAAATCTGGGGTCACCATGATGCGAAAAATATCTGTCTTTTCACTTGTTTCATTACGTATGAACATTATCTAACCAGTAAGGATTAACTGTACTAAATCACACATGATGCTGTTTTAGAGGCAGCAGGCACTCCTTAAGAAAAATATCCAGTCCACTAAATAGGTACTATAGTGATTTTTAGAGATGGTACCCATTGATATGCATCTAAATCTTTTACTGCTATGTTATGTTGATAACATATAAATATTAGATAATGCTAATGCTTCTGCTGCTGTCTTTTCTGTAATATCCTCCTTCATGCTGAATTTACTATGACCATTTATAAGCAATGCAGTTAACTACAGATAGCATTTCAGGACAAAATAGATGACTTAAACCATTTATTGCTTAAAAACTAGCTTACGCCATGCTATGCTCTAGGCAGCTTTTATGCACATTGACAAATGAAGAGTAAGCTTCAGCTTGCTAAGGGAAACTTGTGTAACTTTTGGTGACATGGAAAATTATTTACAAACCGTCAAAGTATATGAGGAAGTTGCTGTATGACATACTGCTGGCACTGATATTATCTATCCCTCGTGTTATTTCGGGTACTTGTGTAAATGTGATTGGATTGTTTGAAAGAAGGTTTAAAGATTTAAAGTTTCAAAGGTTTTTGTTTTTTCATTTTGCATTTGGAGAAAATATTTAAAGCAGGATATGTTGTACCATTCACCTTGAAAAAAACACACACAAGTTGTTTTATAGTATCTCTGAATAGCTTGCTAAACGATTCAAGCAAGATACATGAGTTTTGTTCAATCCACCAATATCCCAAAAGAACACTTTATAAAGAATCTAGATCAAAATGTTCAAAAATACCCTACACAAATCCTAAATCAACCTCGGAAAGCATTTCACCCAGCTCAGGACAGATAGTTGAAAGATCATCTCCTAGCTACCCATTTTCCCACACATCCCTAAATCAAACGGTTACTGGCAAACCCACATACCATAATTGATACTACTTACATTTAATTCCACAAACAATTCTAATTGCAATATATGTGTGTAACCTGTAATTTCAATGATTATTCTACATGTACATATATATCACAAGGCCCATTGTGGGCTAATAAGTATGCCTTAATCAGATCATTTTTCCCCTCACTTTGCTCATGTGGCCATTTACTAAAAACGGATGTTAAAATATTTAGCTAAAGTTTTACTGGAAAAAGAATTGACATTTGAAGAAATTGAAGTGGGTCTTTAAAATATGATCTAAATGAAAATTGTGTTGAGAATTTTGTTTCTTTTTACTTTTATTTTTTCTTCTATTCCTTTTTAAAATTCTTGACTTTGCCAGTGGGAAAGAATTGATCTATGAGTTATCTTAAGACATCAAAGGAAGGTTCAGTTTTAATTATATAATATTTAAGGACACACTATATATTTTGCTTTTTAAGGTAGTGACTCACTGAATGAAATAAGTAATTGGCCAAAATGAAAGATATTTCCAATACAGAAGGGTTTAAAGCATTGCATTATAAACTCTTGGGAAATGTATATAAAATTTTTTTAAGTTCTGTTTTCATTCTACTTTTTGTTTGGTTGTGTTTTTATTTTAAGATAGATTAATAAATCTGGCAGCTGATTTCTGCAAGATTCTTGTGTTCTGAATTTCTAACTGAATTGGCTACTCCAACAGAGAAATCCATTAATAATGTAACATGTTTCTTCAACTTGGTAAGAGTCACTAAAAGAAATATCTCCCTTAGTATTTGCCGACTCTCAACCATGGCTTGCTAATACCCAGCAGACTAATTCCAGCAAAGAACGTTAAATCCCAATTAGCAAACGAAAACTTTTTTCTAAAGTTAGGCCTATTAAAAACGCTTCATAATGAAAATTCACAAGGCTGACAGTGCCTTGTTCAAGGCTGACATGTTCTCGAACCATAGAAGGATCTTGGAGGTCATTTAATTAAACCTTTTTACAGACTGTGCAGGCAGACCTCGTTTTATTGCGCTTCGCTTTATTGTGCTTCACAGGTGTTGCGTTTTTTACAAAATGAAGTCAAGACCCTCCACCAGCAAAAACATTACGCCTCACTTTGAGATACTGGCGTTATTACGTGGTCTGGAATGGAACCTGCAATATCCCTGAGGTATGCCTGTGTTACTTTCCTGTAGATGCTGGAACCAGTGACCACAAATTCATTAACTTAAAGCAACGCGAATTTATCCTCATCGTTCTGGAGATCAGAAGTCCGAAATGAGTCTAAAGGGGCTAAAACCAGTATGTCTGTGGGGCTCGTTTTTTTCGGGAGGCTCCGGGGCGAACCGCTTTCTAGCACCTTCCACTTTTAGAGGTTGGTGAGGGCTCCTGGTTCTGAGCTTTCGACTCTTATCACTTCAATCTCTTCTCTTCTTTTTCAATTTATTACATTTGTTGGGGTAAACTTGGTTAATGAAAGTATAGGTTTCAGGTGTACAGTTCTTTAATACGTCGTCTGTATATTGCATAGTGTGTTCTCAGTCTCTACTTCTGTGGCCACATTGCTCGCTCCCCTGTGGCATTCAAGTCTTCCTCTGCCTCCCTCTTAGATAAGGACACCTGGAATTATGTTTGCCCCCCCCCCCCAATAACCCTGGGTGACCTCCCCATGATCTATCGTTAGCACATCCTCAAAGTCCCTTTTGCTGGATAAGTTATCATTCACGATCCCCATGATCAGAACATGGATGTGGGGCTGAAGTGTTTGCTGTTGGTTAGCCTACCACATGGAGGAAGACACCATATAGTAAAAACATTGATTGATTTATCTGTGGACAAATATGTGCTATTGAATGAACTATGATTAGAAATTATTGAAGAACATTTTTGTTTACCATTGAGATAGTGTCACTTTACTCTGCATAAATGGTACTGAAAGCCTTCTATATTAAAGTTCACTTGTTCCATAAAAGTAATCATCTGGTAATTGCATCAGTCAAGCTGTTAGATTATTTAATTCCTCTTCTTGTAAACATGAAATGAAAGGAGGACAAAAAAAGGTGTGATAATTACAGAGTAGTAGCACAGTGAATTATGTTGTCCAAGCCAGATAGTTTTTTAAAACACATTTCTTTTGGTGCTAGAATGAGTTGTTACTATGCAAACTTAGTATCAGCAATTGATTTCTATTAGGTATGAATAATGTATAGAATATCTTTGTTACAAAAAAGAAAAATTCTGAAATATGAGTCAACTTACATGACAAGGAAAGAAATCTGTTGCCCAGCATTATACCATTTGCTCGATCATAGGCATTTCTAAAAGGAGCTGCTTGGTCTATCAGGCAGCATTTTCAGAGCTGATAATAACATTGCAGACAAGGCCATTTGAATGTTTCTTACTTGGTATCTTAAAAAGAAAATTAAGTGATTTTAATTAAGTGATTTTTGACCTATTTTCCAGTTGCAGTTTGATATGAGGAAAGGGAAAAACAGTTTCAAAATGCCATAGAAATTAGATGAAAATAATAGAATATAAAGAAGGCAAATGGACATATCGAGCAATTGTGATAACAATTTCATAAAAGCTATGTTTCCATGAGATATTAGTGGTAGACATGATACCGAAAAGTTTGGCCCAATTTACTCAGAATACAACTACTACTTTTAGGACCTGACTTTTTTTTTTTTTTTTTTTTTTTAATTTAAATAAATGTATGACTTGTTTAGAAAGATTTATTTACAAAATCAGTTTATGGAGAAATGCAGCTTAAGAAGAGAGAAATAGAATAGTGAATGCCTTTATAGAAATATTGATAATTTTTAGAATGTTCAATTAAAAGTATATATAGAATACCTATGGTTTTTGAATTGATATGTAAGGTAGGATTTTTTTGCATATAGGCTATAATAGTCTTATTTACTTTCATTCTAAAATTATATTTGTTTCTATGGGAAAGATTTTTAATTCACTTGGATGTATTAAAATTTTACTTATGGCTTGAGAAAACATGCTATGAAATTTATGTAATTATAGCAAAGTAAATATGCTCAAATTTTAAATCTAAAATAAAAGCCCAGAAACTGAAAATATTGGACTATCGTGGTCACTCTGGGAGACGGCACTATTTAAAACTAAATGGAGTCTAAGTTTGTGACTTGCCTCTTATCATCGGAAACATTGTCATCATTTAATTCATGATCAAAGCACTTGAGTAATGCCTTTACTCCTATCAGTTCCCAAGTATCATTCTCTTTCTGGTATCAGGGCCCACAACACCTAATAAAACTTTTTATATTCCTGTATTCTAATCCTTTAAACTACTTTTTTAAAAAAATTAATGCCTTCAGTAAATAAATTAGGAAGAAGTTTTGGTGAATGAGCTATCTAAATTATTTCAGGGAGTCCCACCTGCCAGCCCACATGATGTATGGTATGATGTATGGTACTGCCCCATCACTTGAATGGCAGCTGAGAAGCTGAGGCAAATGACAAACCCAACTTCCTTTGTGTCAAGCACATGATCACGGGCAAACTTATAAACCTTACATTTTGTGTCATCTGGACCTAGCTACTTTCCTGTTTTAGATTTTTAATGATTTAAAAAATATAACAAAGGCTCACATTTTGCTTACATCTTCAGATTTATTTCTTGAACCATTTTTAATAGGCTTTATAGAAAAATACAAAAAAAAAGAAATGAAGCACTATTTAAACAACCCCAAAATCAAACCATGATATACATCTGTGTATGTAGTTAGTATGAAGTTATTTCAAGTCTTGAAGAACTGTGCAATCAATGTGATTGAAGTACCACTTTGTTTTTCTCTTGGAGAGGGATATGAATTTATGATCCCCTGAAAGACACGTGTCCTGATCAAATTCTTCAGAAAGTTGTAAACATAACCCTCCTGACTTAACGCTGTTCAACATGACTTCCAAAAGTAATAAAATAGATTTCCCAGTAAATTTTTCAAGTATAGTAGATTCAAAGTCACATCATTCAGAAACAGCAAATGGCTTTTTAAAGCAGAAAATAAAACAAAGCATAGAAACTTTTATGAAGAAACCTTAAATTTTTAAAATTGTCACATTACTACAAAGAGGATTATACATTTTTTTTATTTTCTGTATAACAAATAAAACTTTGTTGAATGTAAATTTAATTGGCAGGAAAACTGGGGGACTATGGGAAGAAAAACAATAATGCAGGTAGCACAATTTTATTTATTTATTTATTTTTTAATCTTCACCTGAGGATATGTTCATTGATTTGAGAAAGAGGGAGAGAGAAACTTCAAGGTGAGAGAGAAACATTGATTGGTTGCCTCTAGTACATGCCCTGACCTGGAGGAATTGAACCTGCAAACTTTGGGTGTAGGGCGTGATGTTCAACTGATCCATCTGGCCAGCACTTGGCATTGCTTTTTAAGCTGAAAAATTCTATGCTACTTTTAATACTACAGAAGTATTTTACTTTATACTTAGAAACACTAAAATAATTACATTTTGAAATGTGTTCTATTTTAAATATATGCATAACCCAACACTTGTCATTTTAATCAGTTTTAAGTGTATAGTTCTGTGGTATTAATCCCATTCACAGTGTTGTGCAGTCATGATCACTACTTCTAACACATTTAGACTTACTCTTCAAGTATTATTACTAAAAATCCTATAGAAGATCCTTTGATATATTAGAAATGTAAAAAATCCTACTATGCGTTCTACTAATTCACATTATTGTGGTTTCTTGATGAATGGTTGGTCTTGGTTTTATAGTGTAGCTTAATAGTTTTAAGAAGAATACGTATAAACACGATTTCTTCGAAACTCCGATGATTGTTGCAGAGATAAAAGTTAATTTTGGTAACCCTTACTGGATGTTTTAAAAATTATCCAGTTATTTATTAACAAATAAAAAGAGCCCCTTAAAACAAAGTACATGAAACAGTGAACTGATCTTTTGCATTCATGTTTCTTTAGTTTGAATTGAGGATTTTGGTTAATGTATCATAAAGGCACAAACACACCAAAGCTATACTTAAACTCTTTAAGACAGTGGTAATTTCATATAATTAATGTTTATATGGAAAAAATTTTCAAACAGAAATGTGCTAGATTTAATAACTAATTCATGTGAAATTAGGCTATCAAGATAAATTGAGCAACCCTCCACCACCCCACACTGTATGTTTTAGTCTAAGACCTAATAACTTCCTATATTAAAACAAACCAAATATTATTTTGTGACTTTTCAAATCTTTTATAGGTTCCTTTCAAAGACTGTTCCTTGAAATGTGGCCTTTAGTCACATGCAGATTAAGGTGTTATTTTTAGAATCATTCACTTGTGGAGTACACTTTTGGTTTATTGTTGCAAAGGCAGCATCTGAAGAGGTAAGTTTCTATCATTTAATTTCTTTCTCAGGTACAAAATACCAGGCCCAAATGGGATACATTCCAAATTTATTGTTGACTTTTACTTGCTTGTCTTGTGAAGAGCTGGTTTTACAGATGTAAATAGGAGATGTTACAAATAACCCATAAGGTTGTCATTTCAATTATTTTACATGCTTACCTCTGAAATTCGATATCAAAAAAATGATGAAATAAATTTAACTAAAAAAAAAAAGACTTCTTCCCCAGAATTTTGTTTATTTTCACAAAAGTTTGTGATTATGTAGAAACCCTTGAGACAGTGTTTCTGAAACTAAAACAAGGAGAAATATGAAAATAAATATTTTAATAGTTTAGTTCCCAAAGAAGAAATATACTGCACACTGATTTATTAACTCAGAATAGACTTTGGATTATTCATATCAATTTTTTTTGGAAAAATTTTATTTTGGAAAATCCATTGATTTAATCTTTCGATCCTCATATATGAGTCTTCTACAAATTGGTATTAAACACTATTTTAACATAAGTTACGTATGTTCTGTATCTAAATTACTCTGTGGGCCCCAACAGGTAGAGTAACCCATGTGGATACAACACCTTTTTAGAGAACTGCCTAATGTGGTATATTAATTGGGTTGCAATATTTTATCATTTGTGTATAGATTATGCAAAAGGAATATGATAGAGTATACTATTCACAGTAGGAAGCAAGGATACTTATAATTGAATATAATAATTGTTTAATGTCAATCATGTACTATAAATCATTTAATTGCTAAACATAAGTATGTGGTCCATAATACAGGGGATGTTGAAAATTGAGCTAAAAGTCAAGGCAAGGCGGACTGCTGAGTCAGTGACTTCTGGACTCAGTAAGAACGTTCACTTGCTGTGTATGTGGACAAACTGGGGTTCCTCAGTTTTTGATAGTGTCAAGCAATAATAACCAAGAGGTTTTCAAAGCCAAAGGGCCCTACTTCTCTACTTTTCTCCTCTAGTTCTTTTTTTACTTATACTTTTAATTGTTCTATTACAGTTGTCTCATTCCCCACCACCACCATTGCTCCTCTCTGTCGCACCCACCTCCACCCCTCTCTCTGCACCCTGTTGTCCATGTTCATGGGTCATTTATACTAGTTCCTTGGCCAGCCCCTTCCCCCTCTCTGGCTGTTTCTCTCCCTCCCCTCTGGTTACTGTCAGTCTGTTCCTTGTTTCCATGCCTCTGGTTCTATGTTGCTCATTTGTTTTGTTATTCCTTTATTAGGTGAGATCATATGGTATTTGTCTTTCATAGCCTGCCTTATTTCACTAAGCATAATAGCCAAGTCCTGGAAACAGCCTAAGTGCCCATCAGTGGATGAATGGGTCAAAAGCTATGGTACATTCACACAAGGGAATACTATGCAGCAGAAAGAAAGAGCTTCTACCTTTTGTGACAGCAGGGATCTTGTAGTGTCAGCAAGCGCTGGTGTGAAATGGGAAGTAATTCCCTTAAGTAATTTGCAAGTTAAAAAGAAGTGGAATTGCCTGCTGGGTGTCCAGTCTTTCTGAGTCCCTAAAACATAATGTAATCCATCTCCAGAATTGGAAAACTGCTGACTATAGAATGTCCTTTTTGTTCTTTAATTTTCTTCAGGAGTGTTTTGATTCCTGTAAGACTTTCAAGCCCCTGATGTGGTACATGTGCATAAAAGCAGTAATTAGCCAAAAGAGGAATAAGGAGAGTAAAGCAATATGGCAAGATGCCTATAGGACAATGTGTTAAGTTTGCTGGGACTGTCGAAACAAAGTAGCACAAACATGGTGGTCTAAATGACAGAATTTATTTCAAATTCGGGAGATTAGGAGTCTAAAATCAGGGTGTTGGCTGTGCTGATACCTGGCAAGGGCTGGATTTGTTCCAGGCCTGTGCCTCAGTTTATTGAGTTGGTCTTCTTTTCCTTGTGTCTCTCTCTTGACATCCTCTTGCCTGCTTCTGTATCCAATTTCTCTTTTCAGAAGGTAACCAGTCCTACTGGATTAAGGCTTACTCTAATGCCCTCATGTTAACTTACTTCTGTAAAGACTCTATCTCTAGCAATGGAATCACTGGGTCAAAAGGCAGTTCCATTTTTAGTTTTTCAACAAAGAACCTACATACCCCTATGTTCATAGCAGCGCTATTTACAATGCCAAGTGCTGGAAACAGCCTAAGTGCCCCTCGATGGATAATTGGGTCAAAAAACTTTGGTACATTTACACAATGGAATACTACACAGCAGAAAGGAAGAAGGAACTCCTACCTTTTGCGACAACATGGATGGAACTGCTTAGTGAAATAAACTGGTCAGTGAAAGACAAATATTGTATGATCTCACTCAATACAGGAGACCAACGAACAAAACAAACAAGCAAAACAGAATCAGGCATGAATACAAGGAACAGACTCAGTGTGCAGAGGGGTTGGGGGAGGGGGAGAAAGAGGCAAAGAAGGGGAGCAGTTTAGTCAAGGAACTAGCATGGATGATCCATGGACATGGACAACATGTAGGATTGACTGGGAGAGGAGATGGGGAAGGTGGAGCAGGGGAGAGCAGTGGGGGAATAATGGGATAAATGTACAACAACAATAAAATTTATAAAAAGACCCTACTTCTAAATAAAGCCACATTCTGAGCTGCTGCAGTTAAGATTCCTAGATTTCTTTCTGGGTGAAGACACAACCCATAATAGGAACTTAAATTATGATCAAGTAAAAAGTGAAAGAATCTATTAAAATGGAATGTCTCATCCATTACATATGAGATTCAGATTTAAGACATCAATTACAATTATATCTTCATTATATTGCATAACTAATATGGAGACATTATACAACTATAACTAAGGCATTACCCTATATATTCTCATAAGAGATGTTTGAAATAAATTTTATTCTTATGGTTTTCTTGTCCACCAGTTAACACTTTTCCTAAGAAGATATCATAGGAAAAATAGAAGTGAAAGAATTACTTCCATAATAAATTTAATGAAAGTCTAAATTAAAAAAATGTCGAGGTAATAAATGGGTAAAATAAATCATAAATCATAAAAGCAGGAAAGGGGAAAATGGTATCATAGTAAAACTAGTATGTTCTGTTTTCTGGTTTTTAGGACATAGATGATAACTCCCCCCGCCCCCCGCCCCCCCACCAATCTATGAGCAAAAATACTATATAGACTTTGCTGAGCTAAAATGAGACATTAGTTGAGGAAATTTGCATTGAGCACTACTTACCATTTAAGCACCATTGCGCAATAAGCAACATGGGTTTACACAGCACAAATCGTGCCCAACAAACCTGATGGCTTTTGTATTTTTATTTGAACTACAAGATTAGTGGATGAATGCAATGCGAGAGATGCACTACATTTGGATTCTAACAAAAACATTTGATGCAGCACCTTATGAACTCTGAAATGAATTCAACTCATCAGGAATATTAACACCAGGGTAAGAGATAGAAATTAAATGGAGGGTTGCAAAGAAAGAGAAGTAATAATCAACCGTGGTGTAGCAGCTTGGGAGCACCTCATTAGAAGGAGCTACGGTGATCGCAGGATTTATTCCACACATATTAACCTTCACACAGCTTCCTCAGACTTGGAAGAAATGGAATCAAGGATTCCGAATGCACCCCATGATTTCAGACATCATAACAATCCGTTCAGCTTTAGAGGAAGGAGAAAATAAATGCGGCCTCAAACATTTTTGGTGCTCGTGCAAATAGTTACTTATATATCACTGGGTCATTTAGTTCACTTACTTCGCTAAGATTCCATCATGATGCTGTTATTTGATCTTTTTCTATCTCAGAACAAGCCAATTCTTTAAGTCACACAATTGGCTAGGTCTGATACTAAAGACTCAAGAATATACCGCAAGCTCGCTTGGTGGCCTGACTTGTGTTCAGAAAACTTGAATTCCACCGCAGTGTGTGGACTTCATGTGAGATAGTACCCGCAAGGTGCAAGTTAGTTAAATAGGAAGGAGGAGAAGCAGACTCATAAATTTCACAGCTGAAACTAAATTGGGAGTTTCAGCTGCTCAAAGCAGTGAGTCCAGTAAAATTATAGCTGCACCCTGGCACAACTGAGGAATGCATGCATATAAGTGAAAAAAAGCACAAAAGTAACTTGGAAAGGAGAGAAACATTCAGCAGCAATGCCATAGGATGCAACAAAGTGACAGTGACAGAAAACTGCAACTTGCATATGACTTTACAAAGTCAGGTATTACCCAAGAGATGGAGCAGAATGTTTGATCGATTAGACAAGGTTGAAAAGATTCATCAGTTTCTGAATATATTGCCGAAGTCCCTTCTGGAAGACTGAATTAATTCTCTTTGGAAACATCCTTTCTTAGAATAATGAAAAGGTGCAGAGGGAAAGTAGAGCATAGTAACAAGGAATGATTATGAAGTGGCAAGTTCGGTTCATATGAAAGATCTAAATACGTATAGTATTATTAAACAGGTAAGAAACGATAAACTTAGTCTGCAGCTGTATAATGTGTGTTAAGGTAAACAAATGAGAAGACTTTCTAAAGGGCAGGAGAAACACTTAACTGGAAAAACTGAGAATGAATAAATTTATACCCACATTAGTAAAAATTAAAATCCTGGAAGGGAGAGATCATACATCTTAGAATGAGTCTTCAAATTTCACTCACTGATGAATGAATTGACTCCAAAATATGCTGTAAAATCAGAAATGTGATGACTTTCTGAACAAGTTGTTTGCCAAGAATATGAGGATAATCTTGAGAGAAATAGCCCAGTTGAATACAAATCCTAATATGCATACACGTTCTACATATTCATTGTAAATACAACTATTGAATCTTCCATGTTCTCCTGTCTTCTCCTTCCTCCTCCTCCCTCTTATTCTTCCCCTTGCCTTTTTCTTCCCTTACCCAACCCCTCCCTTCCCTTTCTGCCTCCTTCTTTTTCTTCTCTTGAGATAAAATTAACCCACATGTTTTCAGGTGGTTTGTGTGGGCTGGTGTTTCTCCACCAGAGCAACCAGCATTTAGGCCAGACAACTCCTGACCAAGACCCCTGTGTGTGTGTGTGTGTGTGTGTGTGTGTGTGTGTGTGTAGCATCTATAGTCTCCAGTTACCACATGCCAGTAGGTCTTCCAGGATATGTAACAGCTGACCCTCTCCCTCAACACACACATACACACTAAGTGCTCCTAAGGGTATCCCCTACCTCAGAAAAGCTAAATTATATATATATATATATATATATATATATATATATATATATATATTACCATAGCCATCTTATTTGTTAAGGTTTCCATATTCAGGTTATCGTCCTACCTGCTTGGGAATTCTAAGATGCCTAATGGTGGTTCAGGAGTCCAATGCCATGAGGCTTGTATCAGGATATACAAAATTGTGCTAAGCATCTTACAGAAGAAGTTTTATTTCTCTCCATACCTACCCTGGGCCAGCTGTCCTCCAGTTTTAGACTGTTCTTTGGGGCTATAATCTCTAGCCAGGACATTGATGGTGATTGTGGCAGAGGGAAAGGAACCATCTGCTGGTCCTGGGAGCTGCTCAGAAGTTCCATCCCGACTTCTGCTCATGGTTGTTGGCCCAGAATGTCAGCCTGCCAGGAGGGTTCCAGAAAGGGAGCATGTATGACCCTTCTGCAGGGAGGGGCATTTCAAAACAGATTGTATTTACTTATTTTTAGGGAGAGAGAAAGAGAGAGAGAGAGAAACATCGATATGAGAGAGATATTAATTGGTCGTCTCTTGCATGTGCCTGGCCGGGGACCTGGCCTGCAACCCAGGAACATGCACAGACCGAAAATCAAGCCAGTGACCTTTTGGTTTGCAGGACGATGCCCAACCCACTGAACCACACCAGTCAGGGCAGGGAGGGGCATTTAATATGAATTAAAAACTGCCTTTGGAATTCATTATTTTTTTAAATCCTCACCTGATGATATGTTTATTGATTTGAGAGAGTAGGGGAGGGAGAGAGAGAAATAAACATTGATGTGAGAGAGAAACATCAATTGGTTGCCTCTTGTAGGTACCCCAAATGGGAATCAAACCCACAACCTAGGTATGTGCCCTGAGTGGGAATCGAACCTGCAACCTTTTGGTGTACAGCAGGATACTTCAACCAACTGAACCACTTGGCCAAGTCTATGCACTTGGAACTTAATAGTCTTTAAATTTCAAGGAAAAGAATATTGAAATGTATTATAAAATTTCCAATAGTGCAAATAATACATGTAAAAAAAATTGTGATCACTACAAAGATATTCGTAATTTTATTTTTTTAAAGATTATATTTATTATTTTCAGAGAGGGGAAGGGAGAGAGGCAGAGAGGGAGAGAAACATCAATGTATGGTTGCCTTTCACCTGCCTCCAGCTACGGACCTGGCTAGAGACCTGGCTTGCAACCTGGGTATGTGCCCTGGCTGGGAATCAAACCAGCAACTTTTGGATTCGCAGGCCAGTATCTTATTCACTGTGCCACCAGCCAGGGCTTGAAATTCATAGTTTAACAATTTAGGAAAACAGGGAACAGAACTGCTTTGCACGTGTCCATCTAGTTTCCTGGAGAGGAAAGCGTCCAAATTACAACACTAGACCTTGTCTCACTGACCTCCCTATTCCTGGTATTGAGATCTCGGTTTTGTTGTGTTTATAAGATGTGTGGTTCATAATTATATCTTGTACTAGCTCTAGAGATAACAAAAATCACAAAGATACCAGGTTCTTCTCTTGAAGAACTCAGTCTCATATGCAAGAAAGAACACTGACTATAATTCAGTGTGTGGAATTTTGTCTTATAAATACCTAATAAGTATTTGAGTACAGTTATGAGAGCAGTTAATCTCGCTTGAATGTGGATATGGAGACAGCTTTAAAGCTAAAATAATATATGACCCACGCATATAAATTTGGTGGACAATTGGAGGCAGGTAATAGGGAGTGGTCGAGGAGAGGAAGAGAGAACAAATATCAGAATCTTCTGGGAAACCTTCACCTGGACACTCCATTCCCCTAACTCTCAGTGACAACAGATAAAGGCTGGAGGCATGGAGATTCTGAAAAAGCTGTCAAGGTGACTAATGTCCTCTCAACTGTGAGAACGCCACCACGCCCCATTTTGTTTTAGTACATCTGGGCTCTTTAACATTATAGTCACTTGGGGCTTGTTCTGAAATAAAGATACTTGAGTTTCATATTTAGTCAGCCTACCATAGGGTCCAGGAACCTGTGTCATTCTGCTACAGGTGATCCACCAACCTTGCTTTTGTGTGATAGAAGCTATGAGGGATCACACCTGGGCCTGAGGTTTTTGCAAGAGGCTGGTTATTGCAAGAATTGACCTTCTTCCAGGGCAAGATGGGATCAGGAGAGTCTATTAATTTGAGGCCCCCTGCTCATGCATTAAAATTTAAGGAACTGTAAACCAAAAGAAAAAAAAAATGTCAGTTTAACTATCTGCTCATTTAATTCATAAAATAAAGAGGCTCAAGTGATTTCTTAATGTAACGCAAGGTTTAGAAACTCAGTTTTTGGCTAAGGTGAGTCATCAAAAACCATTAAGCAGGAGTGTGAGGAGTGATATTTTTGTTTTAAAAATGTATTTTTATAGATGTGTCTAGGATGTACTAGGGCTATTGGGTGGAGACAAGATGATCACTTAGGAAGCAATTAGTTGAGGTAAGAGATGGATGAGGATTGTAATTCATCCCTGGAGCCTCATTTTCTAGGAATTTTGAGTTCTTCTGGGAAGAACATAGATGGGCCCTGGGTTTATGACCCTTCTTGTCCCCCACCCAGTATCATTGTCGTCCTGTGTGAAAAGCACAGGGAAATTGACTGGAGAATAGTTATCTTCACATCTGTTCTCAGGGATCTTAAAATCTGACATTCCTGAATGAAAGAAAAAGAAGCCCTAAAGGGTGAGTGGGAAAGTCCTGAGTGCAGGCTCGGTCTGCTAGAAGAACAGAGGCCCACTGGTGAGGGGTGGCTGCTTCTGAACACATTGCCGGGGAGGCTGCAGAGGTCAGGTCTGAAACAAGCTCACTGAAGGGGCTCTTAAACGTACCCCAAATGTCAGCTCAGTAGCAGCATCCTGGCTCATTTTGAATGACAGAAGAGGCTAGATTAGATGAACAGGTCTGTTTAAATAGTTATTCAGTATTATGATTTATTGTACAATACCATACGGGTTCGAAGATTGAGGACTCAAGGCGTTCCTTCATTCTTTATCCATCATGATTCATCAAATTACTCTAACAGAAAATTCCAGAGTTGAGATTTTGGGGACTCCAGGGGATTCCAGCTTAAGGA